>JAOYMZ010031744.1:0-16508 GCA_025802335.1 Pinguicula primuliflora | reverse complement strand
CAAAAGTCGTCCTCTCTCTCAACATCTTCTGAGAGGGAGCCGTCTTCGTCAGAGCAGAAACCGAAAAATGAGAAATTTTCTTCATCTTCCTCTACATCCTCCTCTAGCATAGGATAAAAAATGGAAGATGGAAAATATTCCTCCTCCTCTTCTACTTCTTCCGGCATACAATCTTCAAATTTTTGAAAGAAGTCAAAAATGGGATTATATGACTCATCCTTAGTAGAGTCAAGATCGATCTCGCCTTCTTCAAGACATAAATCCTCGGTCTCTTTGACTCCTATCACCGAATCTGGTGTTGCATCGAAGTTCACTTCTTGAACTTCATCGGGGTACACATCAAATATTGGCGGGCCATCGTAATCCGAATACTCCTCTTCCTCCTCATCCCTTTCGATGAACACGAAAAAGGGAACATCATTCATTGGTACCTTGAACTGAACCATGATGAGGTCTGATTTTTGTTTTGTGTAATAAAACCGCAGGACTTCCGAAGATAAGAATCGATGGAAAACCGGCTCTGATACAAACTGACGCAAACCGTTCACCGCATCTTCGGGTTTACTTATATACGACTTGAGGAGTTAGTCGGAAGAACTCCTTAGAAGTTGAATTCCGCAGAATTCAGGATAAAAGGGTTGAAATTCTCGCAAGAATCTCTCAAAGACTTGAAGCCACAATATTCTCAATTCAATCAAAACTAACTTACAACTCATGTCTTCTCCCTATTTATGAACTAATAACTCTAATAACAATAAAAACTAATAAATAAAAATTAATTGAACATTTAGATTTCCTAAACCCTTGACCTTGACCATCTTGGACTAAACCCTTCCAACTTCTCAAGCTTTGTTTTCCAAGATAGATTATCCGATTCCCGCGGTACATCACAACTTATAAAAATCATCCAAATTTTCATCAATGGTTTTAGAAATATTCATCCTAAATGAAAACAGTGAGCATTTAACTTTAAACAAGTTTTGAACAGATTTAGAGGCATAAAGATCAAACAATTTATTCCACATAATCAAAGGACTATCAATGCCATCTAATTGTCTCAAAACTAAATCAGACAAATTTAAAATCATCAAACTACAAGCTTCCTCATCAATCTCTAATTTCATTTCTAATTGATCTTTTCTCCATTTATTTTTATCCTTTTCTAAATCAATCGAAACCTTATTATGTGATAAAATAGCCCTCATTCTCTTACTCCAACTAATAAAATCACCTTGCCCATCAAAGATACCAATATTTATTTGTGTAGCCATGCTTAAATCTTTTCTAAAACCGGCAGCACACTAGGAATAATTTCCAAGAGCAAGTAGGTCAAGTAATTCAAATAGCTCAAGTACTCAAAGTGAGCAAACAATACCAAGTTCAAATTAGACAACTTTTCAGCCTTAAGAACTCTTTTTCAGGTGTCTACTCAGTTTAAAAACTGATAATACGAAGGCAAGTCTAATTTTAGACTCTAACACATCCAAGGGACGTACCCACAGAGATCCTCAAGGGTCCTCTTCACAGGGCTCCTTTCTAGACCCCTAAATAGCACTCGAAGGCAGTAAACAAGTACAGTGCTCACAGGTACAAAGAGATAAATCAGTCAATAGGCTAAACGCCTTTAACGTCATGGTGCTAAAGCGTGCACAAAGCAGTAAATAACTCTGGCTCACAGACCCACAGAAGGCGTACGGAAAGAGATAAAAGAATGCTTACTCGAGGCCGTGTGTATAGGACCTCACTCCTCTTATTTCCCTTATGTAGACTCTGTTTTCTGATTTATTCTTTCTCCGATCTTTCCTTGTTTTCAGGTTTCTCACTGTTTTCTTCTTCTTTTCAAGTAGTATAGCAAGTAAAGAGTACTATAACTACACTTCAAACAAGTAGTTTCGAATAGGATTTTGAAGCAAATTTAAAACTCCTTATCTCATGCAATGTCTATTAAACAAAAACCAGCACTTGGAAATATTTCAAAACGAAATCTGGGTATTGCTTTAAATCTGGATTTTCAAAAAACAGGAGCTTTAAAATTTCTTAGATAACCAACTAATGTCTCAGATGTTTTTGCAGCGGAAGACTAAACAACTTATCAACCCAAAAAATGTAAAGGAGGCTTACTACAGATTTATGCGAAGCACTTTGACAACACTAGTTTCAGTTTTAAGAAAAAACCAGTATGGCTTACAATTCTATAAACCAACAGTTAGATTGTAAAACTCACAAGCAGAATATAATGCAAGCAAAATACATGCAAATCACAATATTAAATCCTAATTACTGATTTCCAATGAAGGAGTTTCAACACTAGCAATTAGCACAATCACAGTATGTATTTCTCCTTGGATATTTCACTGAACAAAATGTGGTGAAGCTAATTAACCACTGACTTATGCTTTTCAAGGAAAGGTGTTTCAAAACCAAATAACAAAATGAGTTTTAAAACTGTTTTCCAGCACTATCCCAACGCAAAAACGAGCACTCCACCTAGATGGAACTTTCTAGGTCAATATCAAAAAATTCCAGAATTGTAATAGAACTATCTATTTCCGTAAATACACCACTAATATAGTGTGCAACTTCTCCACATAAAATTTCAAGCACTGTAGCGCTGCAGCAAGCATAAACTAACGCTAATAATTTTTACAAGCACAACTTAGGAGAAAATTATGCACAGAATATTGTAACAAAAATAGTAACAAGTTAAAACTCAAAACTAGTAATGATAGGTATTTTGTGTGACAAACTTCCGAAAGCTCTCCACACTTGGTGATTTCTTCAACAAAACCGCAACAAATCTTTCTGAAAATCGTAGATCCGGATAAACCTCGCTCCAATACCACTTGTTGGACCGATTAATCGAGTGGATCTACAATTATATGACGAAAATTGTGAGTTTGTGGTTTGTGAGAATAGTTTTGAAATCTTGTGAAAGAAAAATGCATAAATGTAAAGAATGCAGCGGTAAGGCTCGTGGTTCGCCGGAGGTGTTCTTCGACTACTCCACGTTTGGAACTCTGGCACTGAATTGCCGGTTCCGGTATATAGATCTCCCGAACGAGCACAACGATACACACGGCCCTAGGTCGCCGGAAACCTTCAGATTGGGTCAAGAACACCCCTACGAAACAACTAGTAACACGGAGCCACCGGTGACACACCGGAATTACACTTTCGAACAGAAAAATGAGGAGCTCGAGAGGTTTTCAAAACTGTAAGTCACTGTGAGAAAAATTGTGTGAAGTTATATCTCTCGTTGAAGAAGACCTCCTTTTATATGGTGGCTGCAAGATTAGGTTTTCACTCCAAGTGGGCTTAATGACAATGGGGCTGCGTCTGGCTTTATTTGGGCTGCTGATCTGGGCCCAAGTTCTCAACAAAGATTCTATCTAAACTGATTGCAACCCGAATCACTAATATTCTTCCCTCTATCATTTATCCCAAACAAAGTGGATTTGTTATTAGATAACATTCTTTTGACTCAGGAATTGATCCACTATCTGAATAAGCCAAGCAAAGGTAATAGTGTTGCTTTGAAGTTAGATATGGTTTAAGTTGATAGGGTTTCTTGGCACTCTTCATCTTGCTCAAGATTTCTTGAAGTCTGTTTTGTTTTTCTGTTTCATTCTTCGTTTCACCTATGGTTCTCCTTTACATTTTGAGAACATGGGATTTATTATTGGAGCCACAACTGAATTAGATTGGGGTTGAAGAAGTAAGGCCACAAAGGTTTCGCTCGGTGAGGGAGGTCTATTTACAGGGACGGCGGCTGACATTTCTAGCGCCGCCATAGTAGAGGGTCCACCAAAATTAGTATGGATGTCTCACAAATTAATGTTGGGTTGTGGCAGGCTGTTGTATACGAAAGTATCCCCTTGTATTTTGTGCACTGTCTTAAGAAAGGCCACAAGGTTGCAACCCTTCAAAATCCTTCACGTTGAATCTCTAGTAGATGTGGCAAAGGAACAAATGAAATGCTTATGTAGATAAAAGCAAAGGTAAGGACTAAGGAGCAATACCCCTTGAAGACTATAACAGATCCGACCAACACACTATGGTGGGCAGAAATCTGTATATAGAGGGAGGAATAAGGCAACCCAACTATGGCTAAATCACAGACAAAACCATGCTTCAAAAACAAAATTATAGGGTCCCGTCTAGTAGCCAGGATATAGTGGAATTTTGAAAAAATATCCAACTATATACTGTGTTTAGTAACAGAGATAGGTTGAGAAAGATTTTTCCGGTCAACTCGGTTGATCCAGGAAATGGATGTATATAGAGGGCAGCGGCGGACCAGTATGGGGCGGGGGTGCAGCCGCCCCTCCCTAAAAATAATCAAAAATAAAAAAAATAGATATAAAGGAAAAAAAACTATTTTCATTACAAATTCCCAAACCAAACCTTCCTTACTTATATTTTGCGTTCTTTGTCAAGCCTGTGCCCTTCCCCAATTTCTACCGTCTAAGTGGGTGAGGATCTAGTTGAGTTCTGCTTGCGTGTTCTTGTGCCCATTTCTTAGACGACGTCAGCCATTCAGGTAAGGAAGAAACCATATAGTGAACATTACTCCTTTGATTGATGAATATGCACTTGCACTGCACGGTAGGGTCATCTTGGTGCTAAATTTTGGTATTTCTTTTATAATCAAGTTTTGGTGTTGTATTGCTGTTTGAGATCAAACCATTAATCATTTTTCACTGTTTGATTTTACAAGGAAATATGTGATAATTTTTTGTTACTGCCATTAATCGTTTGGTTTGGTTTAATCCCGAATTTTATCCCAAGATTGGTTTGTTCAATTATCCCAAGATTGGTTTTTGCGAGTTGTGATGTTTTTGGGCTATTGGTTGGACAAATAGCAGTAATACTAGTTTGTCGATTATTGGTTTGTTCATCTGATTTTCCATTAATCGTTTGGTTTGGTTTAATCCTGAGTTTTATCCCAAGATTGGTTTGTTCAATTATCCCAAGATTGGTTTTTGCGAGATTTTCCATTAATCGTTTCTTTATTTGTACTTATTAATATTAAATAATATTAATTATTATTAATATATATAATTATATGTTGAAGCGCATGGCGCACCCACTACTTCGATGCCCAGGATCCGCCACTGGATACACACGTGAGCAAATCAGTTTTGAGTCAACTTAATAATTATTGCTTTTTGGGGTTTATACCTAACATCAGAGTCTCGACTGCAGTGAGAGGAACGAATGCAGTATCTGAGGTGTGTGTGCGCGTGCTCTTTTAATCCATGCTTACTTAAGATAGGAAGAAGAAGAAGAATCGACGAAGATGAACATCTTATACAGAAAATAAAAATCAATTTAAATAATACTCATATACCAATCCTTTCATTTCAATTATATAAAAATAAAGTCAACATATTATAAATTATCGTAGTCAAAGAAGCTGGAAATGGAGATTAATGCTCATATCCTTTTCCTTCCTATGTCCATGGAGTACTTGGTGTTTGGTTTTTGTATCCTTGTGCTCATTCAGGGAGGCTCACTCAACCCCGACCCATCACAACATATCATCTCAAACAAGCATCATGCAGTGTTGAAGTGAAGCAGGGCGTTGTACTATCGTTCTTGCTGCACTTTATCCTATAAGACACTCGAGCACCACATAAATTTATTCAGGCAGAGTCGGGGACGGAACTAGAGAAGGAAGCGTCATTGGCAACCATGTTGTGGACAAGGATGGACGGATGGTGGTGTTGCATCTATTTAAAGTTGTAATTTGCATTGAGGACGTGGTCTCCAGCTGTTTCCCATTCATTTAATGGATATGCGTAGTCATTGATTTAATGCAGTCTCCTAGGATGTTTCGTTTATTAACAGATAGTTGGAGCATGAATGGTTCGACGGGCTAACCACGTCGGGTCTCGGTCGTGTCGATTGAAATGTGTTAGTCCTGACCAGGGTATTGGGGATTTTTAACTAATGACAAACATGCATTTAACAAAATAGACACAGCTCGTCGAGTTAGGAACGAATACCTCAGTAAGATGGATTCATGCTCATTATCAATCAATCATTTCATCCATTATATAAAATCGACACGACTCGAAATTAATATAAAATACTCTTGCTCATGTCCATTATATAAAATAAAGTCAATAGGTGATTGATCAATCCGAGGAAGAGGCATAGTGGAAGGGAATTCATCAAGTGCTGTCATTGTAAGTTATTGATTGGTGTCTCCAGTTTGATCGGCAAACGTGCAAACTTTCTTTCTTTAACTGCAAGATGCTCCCATGGTTTTCATTACTGAATCTGAAATAACATTCACTGATACAAACTTTCTCTTCACAATTAAATGATAGGGATTGCTAGAAGAGTTGCAGCGAGAAATTAGGGATAACTCACTTTATCCCGGAAGACACACCAGCACCACTTAGCTGGTATACCTTTGTGTGGGGTGGGGGTGGGGGTGGGGTAATTGGTAGAAGAGTGCTGGTTTGTCTTCTGGGATAAAGGTAACTGCACATAATAATATGGTGTGCCTTATCCTGACAGTGATGGAATCGGAGAAGGAAGCAAAGTTGACAATTATGTGTTACCAATGAGGAGTAGGTTTTCTTCTTGTTGTTGTATTTATTTATAGAACAAGATTTTGAATGATCATAATTATTCCAGTTGTCCTACATCACAACAGAATATGAAAAGACTCGCTCTGTTAATGGAAAGATGCAAAATGCGTAGATTATGAAAAGATTACACGTGCAGTCTATGAAAAGACTACACATGTAGTGTTTTTTTTGGATAAATATTAAAATAAATAAGTAATTTGAGTTTAAAATTTAGGGTTTAGGGTAAGGGCCCGACTCAGATATCCGGGTTTGTGCTTAGCCTTCAGTCGTGAATAGAACAACACGGATGCTGTACTTAATACAGATTAGTTGGAGCACGTATGTCTCATCCAGGTTAACCACGAATGCGTCATGGTTTTATCGGCTGCCGAGTTATTTTTGACTTTGCTATTCGGGTATTTAATTATGGCTAAAATATAAAAAAATTCTAATTATTCTATCTGACACGCTAAGTGAGTATGAATGGACAAACATACGTGTGGATACATTAAATTTTATCGGGTGCTAAGGCACTTGTGAGATTGGAGATAAGATTTTCAAGTAGATTGGAAACAAAGAAACTTCATAACATACCTCATAAAAGCAACTTGTCTTAGATGTGAATCAATCATACGTTGTTCGCCTCACGGTATATATAGGTGTTACACGAAATCTAAATTGTGTAAAAGTGATGAATTATATCTCACAATTATGAGTCCATGTTTAATTAACGGATTGTGGTTATTTAGTGTTATTTTTTAGGGTTTGACTATGTTATATGGGTTAACCACGTATAGTCGCGCTCTTAACATGATATTTGGAGCACGAATGATTCTTCTGGGATAACTGCGATGAGTCGCAGTATTGTCGATTGCTTTGTTTGTTTAATAGTTTAGGGCTCGACTGAGTTAACCAGGATTACCACGTATAGTCGAGTTCATATCGTCAGACGTGGATAGAACCATGGATTATAGGATAGTTGGAGCACGAATGACTCTTCCGGGATAACCACGACAGGTCGTAGCATTGTTGATTGTTTTGTTTGTTTAATAGTTTAGGGCACGACTGCATTATCCAAGTTAACCACGTATGTTGTGCTTAAATGTAGTATAATTGGAGCACGAATGTCTCTTTCGGGATAACCACGATGGGTTGCGGTCTTGTCGATTGCTTTATTTATTTAATAGTTTAGGGTTCGACTGAGGTAACCGAGATTACCACGTATGGTCGAGCTTGTACCGTCAGACGTGGATAGAACCATGGATTACAGGATATTTGGAGCACGAATGACTCTTCCGGGATAACCACAACAGGTCGTGATTTTGTCGATTTCTTTGTTTGTTTAATAGTTTAGGACCCGACTGCATTATCCGGATTTTCCACGTATGTTGTACTTATTACAGGATAATTGGAGCACGAATGACTATTTTCGTATAACTACGACAGGTCACGGTCTTGTCAATTGCTTTATTTGTTTAAGAGTTTAGGGTCTGACTGCGTTATCCGGGTTGACCACGTGTAGTCGTGTGCATATCATCACGTGAATAGAACCATTGATGTTGTGCTTATTACAGGATAGTTGAAGCACGAATGCTTCTTCCGGGATAAACACGATGGATTCTAGTCGTGTCGATTGCTTTGTTTTGAGCACGAATGTTGTTTTTGGGTAGTTGAGATTGTATCGACTGTTGTGCTTATTTTGCCTTGTCGATTCGTATGAAAAAGTAGATCATGAAAAGACGTGATGGATTAATGCCGACCTCATCCTGTTGAACCATTCTTGATCTTGTTACTAGCTTGCAAAAATAAAAATGTTGAATCAACAATGACACGGTGTCTCCCTCACTCTCACGCACGTCGACGTTGTATCCTCCCGTACTCCCGTACACATCGATGTTGCAGCCACACCTACTGCTGCGCAAGCCGACATTGCAGCCGACCTTACTCCTATGCACGTGAAAGCCGATGTCCCCACTCCATCTCCAGTCGTCATTGCTTTGGATGAAGACGATGAAAAGGACGATGATGAGGAGGATGAAGATGATGAGGATGAGGATGATAATGATCAGGATGACGACAAAGATGACGATTATGATGGCGACAACGAGGAAGATGAAGACTATGATGACGATGACAAAGTTGACGAAGAGAATGCTGAGGAGGACGACGACAAAAATGAGAATTCCAATGAAGGCAATGAAGACGTTGATGAGCTACCCACCGAATACTCCGACTTGTCCAAGAATTCATGGAGAGTGTGGTCTCCGCATTTGTTGATTTAAAGGACGAGTCAGACACCATCACCACCGCCTACGCCGGATTCATGAATAAGTCCGGCCAGTGATGATAGTCAATTTTGGTAACAAACATCTTTGTCGTAAGTAGTCGTTCTACAGGTTTGAATGAAAAATACACTGCGGTACCCTAATGATGTCAATTTTAACTACATATGAAAAGGTTTTAGAATAGTCAATTTTGTAGACCGGAGCGTATCTTTTGATCACCAATCTTGCCTCATTGTTCTAGTGATTCATATAATTTTTTAATTTATCTTGAGATCTAGTTGCACTTGCACCCTATAGTATGTTTTCCACTCAGAAGTTCACACTTCGCACAAGTAACATTTATATCGGAAGCAATTATCTCATACATTATAGTAAGTCTCCATTTGGTTACATGTCATTCCTCCTTAGCAACTTGGTAAGGTCTCTGAATATATAGTAGCGGATAAGGCTTTTGCTATGTGAGTCAAATTTCCCTTGTTGATCGACTTCGCTGGATATCAATATCGTGAAACTATTAATTTAGGATCATATCTCATCTTAGAAACTCCTCTATTCACCGATATGATAATTCATACTTATTTGGGACATCTGCACGATTGAGCTATCTAAGGCTGTCTGCAAGGGGAGGTAAATTTCCCTCCCCTTGCCTGTAGGAACCGATAACCGATTCTCACATGTCCACTTTCCGTGAACAATTGTGTTGTCCACGGAAAGTGGATGGAGGAATGTGGGTGGAAGGTTTTCCTTCCATCCACTTTCCTCCCCAATATTAAAAAAAGTACTATTTCAATATTAAAAAAATACCATATTAATTAATACCAATATATATAATAAAGAAGTATTGTAAAATAAATTATAAAATAATAATAATGAAATTGTAGAAGTGAAAATTTCCTTCTATGGTTGTGGAATATGGAGGATGAATTAGAGAGAGAAAATATGAGTGTAGAAAAGATGATGTGGAGTGAGAGAAAAATGGATTGATGTGATATGTGTAGATAAAAAGGGAAGAAATTTCCTCTATGATGGTGGACAGTCTAATAACATGAGGAGATGGAGAGATAGAAACACTTACCTTTACTTTCCAGCCAGTATTCGAGTGACTTGGTCGATGATCTGGGAGCACAACATCTGGGCGATATGGAGGATGAGGAACGAGGTAATCTTTGAGCAGCAAATTCCGGACCACAAGAAAGAGTTGGAGCAGGTTCAACTGAATTCTTGGCTGCTATTAAGAATACATGGCAAATTGAGCTTGCTGTATAGTTTTGGTGCCTGGTGTAATGACCCCATGAGCTGCTTGTAAATCAATGAGATCTCAATTCAAAAATAGGGAAAATGTACATATGTAAATATTACACATATATAAAATTTCATTACCTAGCAAAAAAAAGAAATACTTACCTTTACTTCGGTGGAGGCCCTCAACGGAAGAGACACGAGTCAAGGCTCTTCATGAGCAAGCAAGCTGCATCACATCATCATAGATAAACCAAAAGAAGGTATATATTTTTTTTGGTAACGTAGGGAACCCTATCGAGGTAGGCAAACCCAACGCCCTACCGCAATAGCCTGCAAACCACGATAGAGAGGTAAGCCACACTTGGCAAGCCATATGTGACAGGCTCATGTCGCTGAGGGAATTTGAACTCATGACTTTTAAGTGCAATTGTCACTGTTAGAATCACTAGACCAATCCCTCATTGACCGAAAGAAGATATATATAATTTGGAGAAATGCTACATGTACATAATTTTTTGTACATAATTAAATACATGTAACAAAACGACGTCGTTTTGTTAAAAATACATAAACTTTTTTTTAACAAAACGATATCGTTTTATGGGGTGTACTTAATTATGTAAAAAAAAATTAAGTACACTTAGCTTTTTACGGGAGATTCTTGAGAGCATGAATGCATTTTAACTATTCCTCTATCATAATTACATCATCACAATTTTTCCAAAAAAACATCATAACAATTTTTTACCTACCTAAAAAAACATCATAACCATTTTTTTATTTTTTATTTATATATATTTGAGTGGGCCAACACCCGAAATGGGTCCATGTGTAGATCCGGAGTACCGGACCCGGTCCATGACATACATCTCGGGAGTGGGGACGGGATATTTCTGCTATCCCTAGGATTCCATGAAGTAGTGGACCAAAATCAGTTCCGAAAAATATGGGAATCAAAATAAAAAAAATAATGAATAATGAACAGTTCCAATAGAATTCAAATTCTTATCAATGTGAATCTGCAATCTTCTCAAGTCAAAAATCGGAAATTCTAAAATTATTTAATGTACTTGCAATTGGGTCCATGTACATTCATGAATGCCAGCTCATAGTATCCGAAACCAGTGAAGATCCGTTTTTCAAGATTCCTCATTATTCAAAAAGTCAGAGTCATAGAGTCAGCAGTCAAATTACAGCCTATATATCCTCCACCAGTGCCAAACCTCCTCTACAAAACGCAGTTGGGGTAGAGCGATTTGGTATCCATTCTTCGACAGGTATCTCTGGGATTAGAGGTATATCACGCGGTTTATCCATTACCCTTTTCAGTGTTATTTGCTAGTCCCGTTCTGTTTTTCGTAATTTTGGATTGTTATTTGTGTTGGAGTTTATTCGATAAGATTCCAATTTTTCTTGTTGGGGTTTGCGAATTTTGTCTCGATTGTTTGTTGAAGTTGGGTGAAAAGAGGAGAATATTGAAATCTTACGGATCCCCTTTTTTTTCGCTTTGGTCAAACTCAAGTCCAGATTGAGTACCGAATCTGATTTTAATCACTAATTGTTTTTTCTCTGAATTTTACAGTCGGTATAGCAGCCATGGCGTTTACTATCAAGCAGATGTCTCTGATTGTGGCGACCTTAGGGATTGTGTCCTTCATATTAGGGGTTATTGCCGAAAACAAGAAGGTACTTATTCCTTGTACCGCTGCAAAAAACTCTGCTCGATGGCTCAGTTTTTTTTACGATTTGCCCTTTATTTGAGATTCGAATTGTTTTTTCGATGTTGTCGGATTATTATCTCTTGTTCATCAACATATTCTAGTCTTGAGTAAGTATCGGATGTTGTCACCATCCTGGAATTCAACTGAGATTTGTTCACTGTAGAGGAAAACTTGTGGTGTAGATCAGATATGATTGAACATCATCGATGCACGCGTTCCCTAAGATGATATTATTAACGCTGGGGGTTGAAGGAAAGGCTTAGATGGTATCTGCGTATAAAATCACTTTTGCAGTTCAAATTTACTTATAGAAGATCTTATAATTGCATTAGGCACGACTTTTTAGCTTGTTACAGAAATGGCATTATCCCTATTCATCTGCATTCAACTGTTTGATTTCGCAGCCCGCGAATGGAACTGCCATAACTGGGAAGGGAGTAGTGATCTGCAAGTATCCATCTGATCCAACTGTAGCCTTGGGATACTTGTCCACTGCATTTCTTCTAATCTGCACCTTCGCTGGCTACTGGGCTGTGTTCTACCCTTACAAGGGGCAGTCCATTCCGAAGGCGATTCTGTTCCAAAACAAAGCCTTTCTCGTCTTTGTAAACATTGCTGTGTGAGTATATTTCTACCACCATAACAATTTGTTTTCACCATCTATGGCTGCCTTTGTTTAAGAGCTTTATTTTTCTCCTAACTCCGCTTCAAAACGTTACTGGTGTTCTTGTTCTCAGGGCTACAACTGGATTAGCTCTAACAATGCTGCTATGGCCTACAATAACAGAGCATCTCCACCACACCCGCAATGTTCATCACAACTTGGAGACCCAGTGCCCCACGGCGAAGACCGGCGTTCTTGGTGGAGGAGCGTTTCTCTCTCTCGATTCTTGCCTCTTCTGGCTGGTTGCTTTGATGTTAGCTGATAATACACGCGCAGACTACTTCGAAGAGTCGGACAGCAAAGTTGCAGTGATATAGTAGTCCTCCATCAAAGGGCTCCTAGTCAGAATGTTGGCTTAAGCTCCCAGTTATTATGATCTTATTTAAAGAATTTCAAGGGTACAATTCCCCGTGTAAATACTCATCCGAATATTTTGGTATTGTCAAACCTTGTCATCAATTAAGAGTCTTAATCTCGACGATAATGATTAGCATTCAATACACAATTCATTTATTAGATACCAAACGAGTAACTTGGGAACAATGGTGATTGGTGAGGAAGCACCATGTGTTAGGAATTCATATGGCAGGAGTACTATTATCCTGCAGATCCTTTGTTGAATCCAGGGCTTTCTGATTTTGGCGGATCCATTGCTCGTAATCCTGCAGCAGTTGTCGTAAAAGCAATGGTACCAGCCGGTCGACAAGTGATTGCATCATTCTGGATGGCCAATGTCAAAATTCGTTTACTTGTGATCATATGACTCTGGAATTAGCTGATTAATAGCTGAACAAGTACTTACATATTTCCTGGACCCTCAATGGCTGATATGGGCAACAAGGTGAATGGCCGTGTGAAAATCTGCAGAAAGGGAAAATAGAGAAACAATATGAGAGATGATGCACTGGAAATGAACTACATGTTCAAATTTAACAACTTTTTCCAGTAAAGGGTTTTTTTTTTCATCAGCAGAATAAAGAGTTCATTGACAGTTCGAGCTTAGTGTCAGCAATCTGGACGCTGGATCAGAACACATGTTCATCCTTCAGCCAAGCTGAGTGTTCTGTGGAGAAATTGCTGCTAAGACTCAAGACGTCTAAAAGTTGGAAATTGTCCACACGGATTATAAAGAAGAAACAACTTAAATAGGAATGTAGTGCTACAATCAAGCTTTTAATGAAAGTAACCCACATCTTTCTATTTAAGTTGTAACACACGCGCACCTGCGCATACGAGACCCGAGCCCAGAGATAAGGGGACCAACTGTATTTTAATCCTTTAGAAGTTATTTTTCGAGTTAAACAGGATACCAACCTCAAGGACAAGATTTAGTCTTACATCAACGTCCAGATACTCCTGAGTATCAATAGTTTCCCACTTTATACAATTCTTCATATAAGCTGTGGGATTTGGAAAAAGAATACCGATCAGCAGGCAATCAAAGGCACCAATTTTGAAAGATAAATGTGTCATGGATGACAGTTTAGAACTCAAGTCCTGAAAGTTCCCATACCTGAAAAGTGCTCATTCTGTCGTTCCACCACTTCAGAGCCCTCAAACTACAACATTAGTTGGCAGCAACCAAACAACATTGGGAACCAGTGACAGGTGAGATTAGATAATCAAAACACCAGACCCCTAAACCCTATTGCCTCGTTATTAGTACAACCCCAGACCCCTAAACCCTATTGCCGCGTTATTAGTAGGTTACCTTGCAAGATAACATCTCAACCACGCAATCTTTACTAGTTAGAGTTACTTGTAAGTCCACAACTGGCGCAACCCTGAAGTTGAACAGTTGAACTTGAGGCAGAATGCACCTTGAAGCAGCTCACACCAGTTAGTGGTGATTAGTAAATAACACTAAAATGTGTGAATTTCTTCATGAAATGCTTCAATCAAGTACAAAAAGTTCAACCTGTACAAATTTGTATCGAGGGGGTGATAGCTCTTCAAGGCCCTTGTGTTCAAGATGGCTTCAGTCCCAGATGGATGACTGAAAAAATGACTGATATGGTGAACACCAGTTCCTCCAACGACATCACCATACGTGGGAATCTTTATCCTTTCCTTTTTCTGGGCAGAAAGATGAGCTCTTTTTCCATTAGATTCGGACAATTTTGCTTTCTTTACACTCACCTTCGTGCCTCCATTTATCTTCCTTAATGGGTACCCAGACAAAATATATTTTGCAAACATTTATTCATCAAAATTCAACTTTTGCAACAAACAATCCACATGCGTGCGATAATATAGAATACCTGCCTGTGCCGTTCAATACTTCATCAAAAAGATGACCACGAAGAAGGGAGCTAGTGGAAGGGCTCTTAGCAGTGGCCATTAAGATGGGCTGCAAAATCATTAAGCTGCAGGAAATTCTCTGGAGTTGGGCAGACGGCAGAAAAGGGATCCAAATTTCAGTACAAATTAAAAATTGCCAAATTTATATGCCCCCCAGATCATAGACTCTGGTCTTCTTGTTTCCAATCGATTAAAATGTATTTTTGAGAGGAGGTGAAAGCGTTCTATAAATGAATATGAGGGGGCGGTTCCCCCTCCCATCTGCAGCTCCACTCCCACTCCAATATTTTTTTTTTTTATGAAGTATCTCGTCCATTCAAAATAAAATCCTGACTGGGAGGGAACAAAGGGTCTTTCCCTGATCTTAGTGCCAGCCCCTGGTTCAGAGGCAGCAGCCTCTTTGTCTGTCCTGGTTTCAGTGGATCATCATGATACTGAGCCAGGTCCATCTCCGCCTCCGCCGGGCACTATGAGGGTTCCACACATCCTTCCGTATCAGTGCAACCAACACTCCTAAACCAGCAGGTGCTGTGTTCGGATAGTTCCTATATGGAAAGCTTAAGGATTGCCAGGCCTGATTCACTAGTTTCGGTCTTTATTTTTGATACTCCATGAGGTCAATCGCCTACTTCTTATGTATGAAAAAAAAAAAAAATCCTGACGCTACTGGGGCCTCGTAGAAAAACTAAGAAATTATTGTTATCAAATCCTCATATAAAGAGGTAACACATACAGTAGATCCCTAGTTCATCAATTTTAATTGTCGTCCACCCATTCCGCCCAAGTTCCAATCCATCAACGTCAAATCTTCTCAATGACCCTCAGTTTAGCACTTCTACACCGGGGATTCAATCTCTCCTCGGACTCGGATGGCGTTATAGGTCTCTTTGTCAGGATTGTGCCATTTTGGCCATTAATGATCTGCTTTACCCATGCTTCATTGTCTTTGTATGAATCAAATTTCAATGGATCAGTCAATTGTGGTCTATCTTCACTCCCAGCATCATCTCTACAGCTTACAATGTCCAAAAAAGCCTGCTTGACTATTCTATCTTCCAAACTATGGAATGATATCACAGCGAGCCGCCCTCCACAAGCAAGTGAACTAAAAGAAGAATGGATTGACTCCTTCAGCGTGTTGAGTTCATCATTTACAGCAATTCTTAAAGCTTGAAATACACGCGTTGCGGTTTTAATCCAACCTTGTCTTCCTCCTGGTCAAATGACAGATCATTTAGTGCTAAAAGGATAATCTCTAGAATCACATCTTGTAAACTCAATAAGAAGAGGTCTAGAAGGGAAACCACCTCGTATT
The DNA here is from genome assembly GCA_025802335.1 of Pinguicula primuliflora. Lineage (NCBI taxonomy): Eukaryota > Viridiplantae > Streptophyta > Magnoliopsida > Lamiales > Lentibulariaceae > Pinguicula > Pinguicula primuliflora. The sequence continues at coordinate 399 of JAOYMZ010031744.1, read as the reverse complement.
GGTGATGTTGAACCACGAATGAGATTAACTAGTTCGCCAGTGGAATGTAGACCACCAGCCAAGCGGGCCTTCACAATTTTATTTTGGAGGGAGTACCAGTTGCTTTCTTCGCCATAATCCCGTAAGATTCGACCTACTTCAGATGCTGACCACGAATTTAAAATGTCTTCTGCCTTCAGACTAGCCTGGCATCAGCCTGCTCTGATCAGTTAAAGAACAAGCTATATGAACATTACACTTAAACTAAAGGGAGAGGCTGAAATTTTATTGACTTGAGGCTCCTAGATAAATCCAGAGTCATGTAATGTAACAAATATTAAAACGATATACTCTGTGAGTGTGTGTGTGAGTGTGTGTGTGTGTGTGGGGGGGGGGGGGGGGTGTGGTGGGGGTAGTGGG
>JAOYMZ010031722.1:0-16511 GCA_025802335.1 Pinguicula primuliflora | reverse complement strand
AAACCTCTATACATGAATCTTCTTGATTCATGTATAATTACATGGAAAACTCAAATACATTGGAATAGTACATGACTAGATTCATTTGAAGTTTGAAAGTCATTTACATATACAATGGATATTCACACAAATATTCTATCAAGTTTTCTTTCAACTGTTGAAGAATACTTTGTGCTAAATCTACGTACAACGAGATGGAGTCAAGGCGATAAGAAGGAATCCGGTGAGAGTTTTATTTTTTTAAAAAAATCCGGTGAGAATAAATCTCCACTTTATCTCTTCTGCCGAATTATAGCCAATGAAAAATGAAAATGAATATCTGGCCTATTATGTAAGCATAACACACTAAAACGGAGAGGTGCATGCTATCCGGTGCGTGAAAGAATATGAGCCTAGAGACCCGCGAACTGAAAGAACAAGGAACAATGAAAGAATTTCTCATAAAACCCACCCGTGATTCATCAAGTACGGCTGCCGACTTAAATCGCCGGAAACCGGCTCCGAGTTTCAAACACAGTTCCTATTTAATCGAATTCTGTGCACATCTAACATTTTAGAGAACCAATATATCCCACCTCCATCCCATCCCCTGGCGCCCGCACACATTTAAAATTCTATTTTATAAACCTTAGGACTAAATGTATAAATCCTAGGGTTAAATAAATAAATCTTAGGGCTAAATATTTATTTTTTAAAATTAATATTACGGCGGTTTCGCCGCCGTAAAAAGCTAAAACCCTATCCTATAAATTCTAAGACTAAATGCATAAATCCTAAGGCTAAATGCATAAACCTTAGGGCTAAAGCCAACAAAATGTGCGGCTGTGAGTGCGCTACGTAAGCAGGGGTGGGATGGAGGTGGGATGACGAGGGTGGGGTATATCAGTTTTGAACATTTTACCTATCAGGAAAACACACCACTCATATTTGAAAAACAATTTTGTGTTTATCTAAACAAACAATTGTAAAAATAAACTTTAATTTATTATGACCAAAAAATTACATATTTATGTATCTATGGACTCTCATCTCGTTCCATAATTCCAGGGCTTGAGACTTTGATTTCAGTCTATTCAAAGCCTTCTTTTTTTTTCGAATTTTAAAAACCTCCCAGGCACGAAAAACGATGTACTTTCCCCGACCAATTTTTCGGCCAAACAACCATCAAGCTCCGGCATACAACAAAATATAGCTCCGTTACACAACTGATAAGTACTCTTTCGGCACATTGAGTGGCGGAAAATCGCGTCTCCGGTCCCAATTCTGCTAAAGTCGCATAGGGTGGAGGAAATTCCGAAACTAATCAAACTGTGAAGGCACGGCATTGAGTGGCGGCGACAGATCTCCGGGCCCAATTCTGTGTCCGAGAGGTGCACGTAATGGAAGCCACTGCCATTGAAGTGAATTACCCTCTGTCAATAATGGGTTAGTAAAGAAATTCTTGTCGGAATATTCAAATCTGAAAAGTACGATGACTACCAACCCTAAACACCACAGCCAGAAAGCCAGAAAGCCACAATACCCACAGGAGAAGGGAGCTCACACAACGCAGGAGAAGGGAGCTCACGCAATGCACACACTGAGGGGGGAGCCCTCCCAGCTAACATATCAGCTGAATCTGACTGTGCAGGGCTAAACCTCGAGAACGAGAACCAGCAAACTAACAACAACACCTGGACTCTGGTGGAAAATTGACGTCGACGAAAGCCTGCGAAAATGACGGACCAACCACCGAAGAAAGGGAAAACGAAAGCCCCGACCAGGAAGTTACCTATTTTTATTGAGAAAATTCGGTCTAACTCCAATTCCTTCTTCATATCAAATTTCCCAGAAAATTGGACGGTCACTGAGATGTGGAAATTCTTCGCCTCATACGGGAAAGTCTTTGATGTCTACGCACCCCCCCATCTGGAGCAAGACGGTAAGCGTTATGGCTTTGTGAGGTTCGATAAATCGTTGGACCCTTCTTTGGTTTTGCAGGCCCTAGCAGGTTGCAGAATTGGAGAAAAAGCACTCAGAGTGAGTCTTGCAAGAGGAGCTGGAAATACTGGAAACCATGGGCGACTACCACTGGTGCAGCCAGCACACAAAGAACACCAAAGCCATGATGATGACATTGATACAATGGACTTCAGCCCGACGGCAGAGGATACGCAATGGCTGGACAACTGTTTGATTGGACTGCCAGCTCCGATACTGGACTTGGCAACGATGACGAGTATATTGGAGCAGAATGAGTATATGGGTTGCTCAGTTGTTCGCCTTGAAGGAGGGGAGGTCTTAATCAAAACAAGTGCAGAAGAACAGAAGTTAAGACTACTAAGTGATATGAGAACTCAAGAGCTGATTTGTGTTTGTCACTTGCGGCCCTGGAAAATTGTCAATGGGAAACTGGTCAGACCAGTATGGCTACGCATAACTGGAACGCCCCTACAATGCTGGACTGATAAATTCTTCAAAGAGGCAGTAGCAAAGATAGGAGAAGTAATAAAACTTGATTATAAGACAACGCAGAAAAAGGAGATGTTATTTGCGAGAATACAGGTACTAACACATTGGAAAGATCTGGTTGTGCATAGAATGCGAGTAAAATCGGGTGATGAACAATTTGAAATCTGGATTAAGGAGGAGGCAATTGATACTGCCAAAAGTTGGCAGGCACCCATCCGCCAAAGATCTCAATGGCGGGTAGTGAATGATAGAAGAGGAATGGATATTGGAAATATACCTGACCCTACTGCACAAGCTGAAGATTGGCCAGAAATCCCAGCCATAAGTGACAGCAATCAAAAAACAAAGCAATAACACACTCAGACCCCGGTGAACCAAGTGCACAGGTAAAGCATAAAGAAATAAACACAACCACTGAGACATCTGTACACTCGGCTCCAGACGGAGTTCCACTGGCTCCACTGGTAACTGAAGAGTATATGGAGCTTACCAGAAATCCCCTGCCAGCCACGAAGAATCCAGGTAACAATGTGATGGATGCTGTACGATTAGATGTGGATGAAGGAGATCCTTCGAAGAAAACAGATAACCTTCAGTGGGATTCGGAGGGTATTTCACTGGAAATTGAAGGGCATATGGCGAACAAGAATCCAGCTGAGAATGTGGTGGATGCTGTGCGCGAGGATAACCAAAATACAGATGCTATTAAAATCAGTCGGCTTGAAGGAGGCCGCCGGAAAGAAAGTCTCACTGCTCTCTTAGCATTGCAACACTCACTACCTGGGATAAGATATCCATTGACGGGATTCCGCCCAGGAAGCTGCTATCAGAATTTCCCTCCTACCAGAACTACACCCAGAAGGCCTAGGGAGAACACAAAAATAATCCCGGAGGAGAATGACTATGTTACCCCAGATAGACAATATCGCACTGAACTTGACTCGGATCCTTTTGGCATACAACAAATCCTCGACCTGACCCCAAACACGCTAGAAAGGACAATGCGTGGGGATTTCGATCCAGTACTCAGCTCGGCTAAGAGACTGATGGTTCAGACAAGACATATCCAGAACTCATTGAACAAAAGGAATGAGGTGCAAAAACAAAGCTTGACACCCCTCCTGGCAGATGGGAATATAGATTTAAGGCGCAGAATATGCTTCTCTCCTAAAAATGAAATGCAGTTGGGCACTCTTCCAAATGAATCAGACAATACGCAGATTGTCCAGTTAGAATCTCCAAAACTGCCAGCCCTGAACCCAGCATCAGAACTATCGTCTGGCCCAGAATTAGGAGCAGTTAAGGCAACAAAACCAGGACCAGATCAGCCAGCTGAATCAACAGGAATGTCAGGAGCTGAACAGGCAACAGAATCAGACAATGAGCCAGCACCAGGAAATGAGCCACAAATCATTTGGAAAATAGCCCAACAGTTAGGGGTGAGCTCATCCAGAACAGATCAGGAAATGGAATAACTGTTCTCGAAAATGGACTCTGAGGCATTAGAAAAAATGAATCACGCTATTGACCCAGCTCCGGCGGCAAGGTTATCAATCCAATGAAAATAGTCTCTTACAACACCAGGGGCCTGAATACAGATATAAAAAAGACAGATCTAAAGAGAATAATCCGTTCACTCCAGGCGGAGATGGTATGTATACAGGAATCCAAGATTGAGGAGCTCAATCTTAGAACATGAAAATGTATCTGGCCGGATGATGCTTTTGATTTTTACCACCAGAATTCAGTTGGCAGCTCAGGAGGGCTGATATGTATATGGAAAAAATCGAAATTCAGCCTCACAAACTCATATTCAGGGAGAGGATTCATACGGGTTTCAGGACTATGGGGTAGGGAGCAGATCAAGATTAATGTGATTAACATATATGCTCCTGCGTCAGTAGCAGAAAAGAGAGATTTGTGGCAAAGAATAACGTCCCAAATACAAACCAGTCCTGAAGAAAACTGGTGTCTCTCGGGCGATTTTAATGCTGTCAGGAACATTGAGGAGAGAATTAGTCTTGTAGCACCAACAGTGAGAGAAATGATTGATTTCAACACCTTCATCTTAGAAGCAAAACTGATAGACCTCCCTCTCCAACAGAGGAGCTTTACATGCTATGGTGGAAGGGGAACATCTAGTAGCAGACTTGATAGATTTTTATTGAATGAAAGCTGGTACAAGCAGTGGCCAGACTTATATCAGCATGCTATAGAAAGAACACTGTCAGATCACTGCCCTATCATCCTTAAAACTGAAGAACTCGATTGGGGCCCTAAAGCAACCAGAACCTTGGATTGTTGGAGCAGCTATGCAGGATTTAGGGACGTCGTAAGGACAGAATACAGTGCATTAGAAGCTACAGGGTCAAGAGTATTTATACTACATCAAAAATTATGCTTGTTGAGAAACAGACTCAATTACTGGAATAAAAATGAGTTTGGAAATGTGGACCGAAAGATTGAGAAGCTGAAGTTAACAATAGCTACACTGGACCTTAAAGCAGAACTGGGAATTCTCCGGTGGAAGAGCAACTTGAAAGGAAGAAAGCATGGTTGTAAATGCAGAAGGTGATGCTCAACAAAGAACAGATTGCACTTCAAAAGTCTCGTGTGACATGGATTAAGGAGGGGGATGGAAACTACAAGTTTTTTCACTCAAAGATCACAAGTAACCGTCACAGAAATACTATTCGAGGGCTGCAAGTGAATGGAACATGGAGAGATGAAGTTCAAACAATTAAGGAAGCTATTACATCTCACTTTCAGACACTTTACAAGGCTGCACATAATCTGGATATCAAGCTCAATCTGTCTGCGGAAAGTATTGTGTCTGAAGATGACAATGCATTGCTCACTGCTGAATTCACTGATGAGGAAATCAAAGAAGCAGTATGGAACTACCATCCTCGTAAGAGCCCTAGCCCGGATGGTTGCAATTTTTTCTTCATACAGCAACATTGGGAAGTCTTAAAAGAAGATTTTTGCCTATACATACGAGAATTCCATAGGTGTGAGAAGTTGGCTAAGGGACTGACAGCAACCTGGATTACTTTAGTTCCCAAAGACAACAACCCAACAGCACTAGAACACTACAGGCCCATCTCACAGATCACATGTGGTTATAAGGTGTTATCCAAGATCCTGTCGGCAAGATTAGGCAAAGTCATTGGTTCTCTGATATCATGGAATCAAACTGGTTTTCTCATGGGACGACAGATTTTAGATGGGGTGTTGGTAGAAAATGAAATCATCCACTCCTATAAGAGGAATAAGAAGCCACTCCTTATGCTAAAATTGGACTTCAGAAAAGCATTCGATACTGTGAAATGGTCCTTCTTGGAATATATGCTAAGAAAGATGGGATTCTCGAGCAAGTGGTGTGCTTGGATGGTGGAGTGTGTGTCTACAGCCCGGGCAGCAGTTCTTGTTAATGGATCAAGCGCTGGGGAATTTAAACTACACCGCGGTTTGAGGCAGGGGGACCCGTTATCACCCCTACTCTTCTTAATAGTTGTGGAAGGGCTGCACCTAATGCTAAGCAAGGCAAGCACAATGAATCTTATTACAGGTGCAACAATTGGGAGACTTGCAACTTCACACTTGCAATACGCCGACGACACACTACTCGTGGTAGAAGGAAATAGTGAGAACACCTTGGCTCTGAAAGGAATTACCCAGGCTTTTGAACTCCTATCTGGTTTGGCGGTCAATTACCAGAAGAGTATACTTTTCTCATTGAACATACCACAGGCAAGCTTACATCAGTTTGCTGGTATTTTAAGATGCCAGAATGGCACATTGCCTTTTATCTATCTTGGTTTACAAGTTGGGGATAATCCTGGAAAGAGTGTCATGTGGAAAAGGCTCGTTGAACAGATAGAAAGACGCTTGAACACCTGGGAGAATAAGTTTCTTTCTTTTGCTGGAAGAATTACTCTTTTAAAATCTATACTGACCAGTCTCACTATCTACTATCTGTCTATGTTTTTAGCTCCTGCGCAGGTAATCAAGCAAATCACAGGAATTCTCACCAAATTTTTGTGGCAGACGAAGCCAAATAATGCAAGGCCAATTCACTTGATTAAATGGGCTCATTTATGTCTGGAGAAGGCCGAAGGAGGACTAGGCTTGAAGGATTTGCGCCGGCTCAACATAGCCTTACTAGGGAAGTGGCTTTGGAGATTTAAACAGGAGGAATCCAGCTTGTGGAGCATGATAATCCGTGAAAAATACTTCCAGTAGCAAGACAGGATGGCAGAGCTCTATCTTTTGACTCTCCCAGATCACACCTCTCGCACATGGAAGGATATCTGGCAAACAGTTGCAGAGGGTGCATGGTTCAACAACAACATCACTTATCAGATAAGGAATGGCGCAGAAGCACTCTTCTGGAGAATAAGGTGGATGGAAGGAGGCACGTTAGCAGTCCTATACAGTGACCTTTATACACTGTCAACCAGAAGAACATATCTGTCCAGCAAGCAGTAACAGGGCTCACCGCAGATCATACCCTTCAGCTAGATTTCAGAAGAACTCTAAGAACGTGGGAACAGGAAAGATTAGCCCAACTTCAACTTATGCTCAAGCAGCGAACAAATCAAGCAGCTGGATCCGATACATGGCTCTGGACAGGATCAGAAACAGGACTCTACACAGTATCCTCAGCTTACTATGTCTTAAGCAGAGATGCATCCAATAGCACGCAACCAGGTAGAGGATATCTGGCAAAAATTTGGGGAAGACTAGCTCCACGACGAATCCAGATATTTAGCTGGCGTGTTATACAAAACCGTGTAGCTACAATGGACCAGATAAGACATAGAGGGATCACTATAGAAGATGCTGTGGGACGTTGTATATGGTGTGGCTTGGTAGAGGAGTCCACTGACCACCTGTTCTGCTCTTGCAGCCACGCTACTGAGATCTGGCAGGGCATCTCAACCTGGCTTGGCATCGACATGGTGGCTCATACAGAAATCCTCCTTCATTTTCAGACATTCACGAGCCACTTTCGAGGAAAATATGGAAACAGATTGGTATTGCGACATGGCAAGCAGTAATATGGTATATATGGAAAGAGCATAATTGCGTGAGGTTCGATGACCCAGGAATGGAAGACATAACTCAAATAATTAAAAACAGCATCTGGCTCTGGATTGACGCGCGCAAACTACAACCTCCGGTAAGCACAATGAATGACTGGATTCGCCAACCTGCGCCGCTGTTTAGAACATATGTTTAGCTAAGGTGATTGCAGTTAGATTAGATTATTTCCTTTTTGTTTTATAGTTGTAAATATTCACAATTTAGTTAATGAAAGAATCCATTACCTACCAAAAAAAAAAAGGGCTTGAGACTTTGCCAAGCTTTGAAAATATGCTGAAATCTTCTTTTGTAGATTTGTGTTTTCGTTTCTATTTCTATGCATTTAAATAAATATGTATTTTCACCACCCTATATTCACCAAAACTTTCGGGTCAGTTTATCTGGATCCATATGCCTTCACTGGGCATACCATGGTGGATCACAAACAGCAGGTAGTATCCGGGTGGGGCAATAATACCCGACCCGGGTGTCCTCACTCCGGTTTGATATGTCAATCTTCCGACCGCTCTCACATCCAACTGGGTAAGGACCAACAACCTCTGGTTCATCGCGAACGAATGCGTCGTGAACGGCGGCGCGTACATCGTCACCGCCACCGAGCTGAAGTCTACATGCTGCGGCGGAAGGCTGAAACGGACAACAAGGCGCTGTCCGTACCCGATTCGATAATGAGAATCAGGCCCAATAATTGTGGGTCGAAGGTAACCCGATTCGGGGGCTAAATACGGCGGAGAAAAAGCTTGCAGTGTCAAATCGGTCGGGAATAGAACACCGGTAAAGTTGTAGAAAGTATGCGGGTTGCTCCCTCCGACGAGTACTCTCCCGTCACGGAGGAGCACGGCGGTGGAGTGATACATCCTCGGCGTCCGTGTACCGTTGAGAACCTCGAATCTCGCTCCGGCCGGATTACCCGGCCTGTATATAACCGGCGATAGGACCGGACTCCGGCCGTATTCCCATCCAGCAGTCCCCCGTCCCGCGCCGTTCACGATCAATACGTCGCCGTTCGGCAGCAATACCATATCCCCCATCACTCTTCCCAACGGCATCTTCTCGACATCCCATTGGGGATTCTCGTCGCTCACCCCAATCGTCGCGCACGTGTCAAGCGCCGCCACGAATTCACCATTCACCGCTCGGTTGTACGATCCCTTCGGTGCACCGCCGCACACCATAACACGAGGCCGTGTATTTTCGAGCAAAGGCAAAAGCACAGCGGATCCCGTGCTCGGATAGCTCCTCGGGTCTCCACCCGGAATTTCCGGATAGGATCTTATAACCGCCCCGTTTGAGTAATCAAACAGCACCGCCTTGTTGTTGGCGAAGATGAACAAATTCCCATCGGTATTCAGGAACACGAACGGGTAGAGATTGTTCTCGATTCTCGGGTCATTCGTCTGCACGAGGAACGGGAGGTTGTGGGCCCCGTCCGTCGGAGATTTTTTCGGGTAGAATTCGTAGTTGAACTGCCGCCGTCCTCCGATGATGATCTGCCGGCCGTCGGGGAGGATGTGGTTCGTCGCGTACCAACGCCGCTGTGAGAGGCCGCCGCCGATCTCCCTCCAGTCGCAGGTGTTGTCCCGGCAGGGTGAGTAGATTCTGACGGCGTGGTCGCCGTCGTTGAAACCGCCGGTCTGCACGAGCGTTCCGTCCGTCGAGACGGCGCCGGACGAGCACCACACGTCGGTGAGGACCATTAGCGGTCGGACCTTGTTGTCGGCGACGTCGTACTCGACGGAGTGGGCGGTGCAGTCGACGGGTACGACCTGCTCCTTGGAATCCCGGCGGCATCTGCCGTCGGGGAGGGAGATGTTTGACCGTCCGAAGTCCGTGCGGTCGAAGATGACGACGCGGTCGGTGTGGAGGAGCTGCATGTGCATGGCTGAAATGCCGATGTTGGTGAGGAGAGTTTCCCACCTGCCGCTGGCGGCGCGTGTGGGGATGGTCTGGAGGAATAGGAGGATGACGGCGGCGACGATGGGATACATGTTTACGGCGGGGAAGGAGGAGAAGGTGGCGGCGGGGTTTGTGATATCTTCTATGGGTTTTGAAAGAGTGAGGACAGAAATAATAGGAGAGTTTCATTTTCACATGCAAAGCAAAACGCGTGCAAGAATTAAATTCTCTTCGTTTTTTTTCCCCCTCTTTTTCGTAATTCAGTTCACGAAATTCCAACCAATGATATACCTATTTCTCAGATTTCCTCCATAAAAATTGCATCGTAGATAATAGAAATTAATTATAATTCCAATTTCCGAAAGATAAAGCATATTTCCAATATTATGGCCTTTTTTCTGGATATAAAATGCAGAAATTAAATTTAGAAAGTAATGAAAAAGGTGGAAAATCATTGGTGCCATGAATGAAGCTCAACTTTTGTAAAGAAAGATTATACACGGAACCAATATCTATTGCTAAAAATATAAGTTACATTTTGTTTTCAAATTATGCATTGATTAGGGACTAGTTTTCAAATGATTCCGTGATTAAATAGATTAGGAGAAGGATTAGGGGAATACAGGGTGCACACGTGATTAATTTCGTAAAAAAATTAATCACGGATATGGATATATATATGAATATAGTGACTGGTGAGAAGATAATTTGGTCTGTTATATTTGTTGGCAGAAATTACGCCGGAGAAGAAGACATGAGGGATGGATTTGAGGATGAAGACTAGAAATGGCTGGTTTGTAAATTAAGAACCTATGGGTCTAAATATTTAAATATTGTAAACACAAATATATTTTTTTTTATAGGTAAATGATTCCACTAAAAACCGCAAAGTTTACAATGAATAATACTCTGTACATATACGAAATTAAAACATCCGACTATCATACTAACAAAAAATAGAATTCATGGTTCGCAGCCAGTCGTTCAGTGTATAAGTTCTTGGACGTAAATTTCGAACTTCAATCCAAAATCAGACTTGTAGCTGGATCTTTTGGAATACATTCCAATCACCCTCGTCATCGAAACCAACACAATTTCTTTCTTTCCAGAAAGAAAAAATCATATAAATGATTAGTGGCTGAAATCATAGAAAAAACACCCTTGTAAACACAGATATATATAAACGAAAAAAATCATATCAAAAAAGGAGGCTTAAATTATGTGTCTCGATTAGTGGCTTAATATTGGGGCATGTCAAGAGGGTGTTGCACAATTGTAACTGTATTTTTTATTTGCAAAATGCAAAATTCAATTAAATGCATGTACAAAGGGGTTTGTAAACATATTTTTCTTTTTTATACATGTGAAGTTTCCAAGATCAAAAGCCGGGGAGAGAGATACATCGTAGTAGTCCTCAGGGTGGCTGGAATAAGAAGGTCATATCAGGAGCTGGGATGCCTGGGCTGCTTGATGCTGGATTACATGAGGATGCATTTCTAAAAATAGGACTTTCAACTGCAGGGACCCCGCCTGGAGGTATGAGCTCTAATGATTGCGTAGGCACATGACCAGTGGCAGTCACCTGGAGCGCAAGAGACGAGTGTTTCTGTCGGAGTAGTAAAGCATGTCAGTGTGATGACATGCTATGCCCTTCTTGGCGAGGAGATCAGCATCTTGTAAGTTTGCACGTCCCCAGTGGCAGAGCTGTATATCAGACTAAGGAAGTAGCTGCTGGATTCTCCAAATGAGGGATGAGTTAGGTAGGTCTATTGCCTTGTTGAGTACCCCTGCTATCCCTATTTTATAATCGGATGCGAGCACGATGCCTGTGATGCCTAACCTCCGAACCAGTAATACTCCGTTTAAAATTCCCCAGAGTTCTGCATTCGCGCTGGAGCACGATCCCAGCCCGGTTGAGAACCCAACAACCCATCGGCCCTGGCGATCAGTAAGGACCCCACCACACCCTGCCCGGTTGTTGAATCGACATACAACACCATCCACCCACATCACATAGCTTATGTCCCGATGCTGCAAATCAGAGAACGTAGGGACTATGTCAGTAGCTACTGCCTGCTTCTTTAAGAGGGCCGCCTGGTAAGTGAAGAAGGCGAATGTTTCCTTGGCTATTGCTCTGATCTGATTGCATAGTTTTGGTCCAAGGACTTTGTGCCCCTGAAAAACTTCGGAGTTTCGAGACCTCTAAATCTGAAAACATGAAGTTGAGAACTGGATCTGCCACTCATTTGAAAGGTTAGTACCAAACAGATTATATAATAGCCATTCCTGAAGGGAGCTATGTCCATAGAAACGGTTTGGGAGGGGGGATAGCCCGCGCCAAATCTCCGTACTACGGACACAATCTCTCAAACAGTGAAGCATAGTTTCAGGTAGGGCACAGATGTGAGAGCAATTGTTTGGAGCGAGGCCACTACGGTGCCATTCCCAATTAGTCCATAGGGCGTTATGAAAGAGCTTCCAGAGAAACATTTTAATGTTCTCCGGAAGTTTTAGAGACCATACCTTAGCCCAAATGGGATTTTCCGGCGGAAGTGTTTGATGGTTAAGGAGCTCTATTGCCGATGAACATGAAAATAGTCCAAAGGGAGAGTGAGACCAGGTGAGTCGATCTACTCCAGCATCGGTAGATGGGGGGATAACTGAGAAAAGCATTGTGATGAGCTCCTCTGAAATCAAGGTCCTGAGTCTGGATAGGTCCCATTGACCTGCAGGATTCACCATACAACTGACAGTATAATTCAGCTCCTCAGCAGAGAGGGGCCTGAGTGCTAAGGGTAACAGGGGGCCATCAAACGGGTACCAAGTATCTAGCCAAAATATGGCGGTGTTGCCGTCACCAAGTACCCATCGGGTATTTGATCGGATGAAGTCTGTGTGTCTGGAGAGGTGACGCCATAGTGTGGAGCCAGAATTAGCAGACACTTGAGACGGAATACCGCTCTCGGAGAGGTTGTATTTAGCAGCGAATATTGCTACCCAAAGCTTTGGGGAGCCAGCATATAGTTCAAAGGCCAGCTTGATGAGGAGGGCACTATTAACGTCTCGAAATCGGCGAAGACCCAATCCCCCACGCCTTTTGGCTGAACAAACAGTATCCCATCCTACAAGGGATCGCTGCTTTTGGGATGTAGATCCCCCCCATAGGAAGGAACGAGAGGCTTTGTCCATTTCCTTTGTTAATGCAATGGGCAGTGGGAAAGATTGCATCTGATGTATCGGCAGGGCGCTGAGAACTGATTTACATAATACTAATCTGCCTGAGAGTGATATTCGCCTAAGATTCCACCGGCGTGCATAGCTTTGCATCTTGGACAAGGTCTTCCCATGTGTATCCTTTGTAATGCGACCGTGTATGATCGGAACGCCCAAATAGGTTCCTAGGTCATCAACCCTCCGTATCCCCAATACAGCTTCAATATCTGTATTGATCGTATCTATCACCAGCCTAGGCGTTCAGAATACTGACTTTGTAGAGTTGATGGTCTGACCAGATGCAGCAACGAAGATATCGAGCACTCCCTTAATCACTTGAGCCTACGTGACTGAGGCTTCCGCAAACAAAAGCAAGTCATCAGCATATAATAAATGAGATAAGGGGAACTTACTTCTTCCGAAGAGCAGCGGTTTCCAGTGTCCGGCAGCTGTGGCAGCGTTAATGAGTTGTGAGAGTCTCTCCATGCCCAAAACGAAGAGATACGGGGAGATGGGATCGCCCTGGCGTACCCCTCTGCCCGGTTGGAACGTCTGCCCTCGCCTCCCATCCCATATCACCTGAGTATGACTGGAATCGAGGGACGACATGATTACAGAAACTAAGAGATCAGGGAAACCAGCGTCCACCAACGTGTCATGAAGGAATGGTCATTCAATCCTGTCAAAAGCCTTAGCTAGGTCCACTTTAACAGCCATATACTGTTTTTGCCCCTTACGAGCTCGCATAGTATGTATAGCCTCTTGTGCTCCAATACTATCCGCGATCGTGCGCCCTTGTAAACATATTTTTCAGTTGTCAAAAATTATTATTTTTAGTAATGTCATATTTTTCTTGCAATGTAGCATTATTCGGGGAAAAGCATATACTAACTGGGAAATGATATACACCATCCCATTTTTAAATACAGCCCTTTACCTCCATTAATGAGCACACACACATGTTGGTGTATGTGTGACCCACTGTGCATGAATGTTAGAGGGAGGTGGTATGGAAGTATGCAAGGAAGGTGGTGTATAACATTTTCTATACTAACTATAGAAGGACAGAGCACAGAGACGTAGACACGGAGGTGGGCACAACCCTACCTTTAAAAATAATATAAACTGAAAGCGCACAATATTATCTTTAAATATTTTTGATCATGTTTCGTCGTCGAAATTAAAATACATAACTATATTCCTATATATATATGTAAAGATCGAAAATTTTCAAATGTCGGACGGTATATTCCAGACAAGTACCATTACATCCTGAATTCTAATCTTGGTCGTCCATTATTGATCTGACGGTCAGGAGTGGATCAATTAATTTTTAAAATGTTGTTGATCATGTCCATCAGATCAATAATGAACGGTCATGATTAGAATTCGGGATGTAAGAGTGCATGTCTGGGATATACCATCCGGTAGCAGAAAATTTCTGATATAAAGATAGAGCAATTATGAGGTGCTAAGTAATATTGTGTTTAGTAAGTTTTTGGAGTTGTCAGTTTTAATCTGAGTACTTCTGTCAATCTGACGGTTCAAATTAAATGAGTAATTTTAAGTGATACATGTAATCTCAGACAGTATATTAGCAGATGAATAGCTCAGATTAGAACTGAGCACCGCAACCACTTAATAATTAATCCATAAAATGATTCATACACCTACAAATCAATGCAAGCAACTTTTTCCTCATACCACCATATTGCTTATTATTAAAATAACATTGCCCATACAAAAATCTCAATATGTCGTAAAGAATCATAAGCAATTTTTTTTTTTTTACTTTTATCAATTAATATAAAGCAAGAAAAAGTGGCGGGTGGGGGTGGGGTGGGGGGAACATTTAGGGGTGTACAAACGGGACGATCTTGGAACTGTTAGAATCGAGAGTCGAGAACCGTTATCCCGTTTTCCCGAAATTATCAAAATTTGGGAAAACAGGATGGTTCCGGTACTAGAAATTTGACTCCCGTCAGGTACCGGAACGGTTCCGGGTACCGTATACCCTTATCGGGATATACCCGATAAGGTTTTAAGTTAAAAAAAATAAAAAATAAAAGGAATTAGTCTGATTAAAAAATAAAAAATAATAAAAGGGATTCGGTCCCTTATCGAGAATTTCCCGATACCATCCCGATAAGGAACCGAACCCGTACAGAACCGTACGATTTTTTCGGGAATGCGGGTATTCGGGACGGTTTCGATTCCGAATTTTTGGTACCGAACCTTAACAGGACAGGACCGGATATTGGCAATACCCGTCCCGAATACCCGTTTGTCCACCCCTAGGAACATTGCCCTTTCATCATTTTGAATCACGTGGGATTGGATTGCACAATAGGAGAAAGATAAAATTCTAACTTTCTAAATAAGTTAACATTGAAATCACATATTATTGGTAAATTCTAGGATTTGAAAATTGGAAACGGCTCTTTCTCTCTTTACGAAAAATCTCTATCTTCTCTCCTACGCTCTTCTACGATCGCCACGGAAATTGATGCTTTACTGGTCAATCCGGCGACACTAAAAGACAAAACCAAGTCTACTGCTCCGGTTGATATGGATGTCGGCTCGGAAACAGACACATTGTTGAATTCCCGGGTACTGACCTTTTGCGATACCCTAGCCCCAAAGTTGCCGGAGGGTACGGATGGCCAAAGCCCTTTCACCTGATTTCCTATTCAGGTGGAAGTGGGCGATGTGGTACACTCCTAGGCAAGGCGGATCCAGGATTCTAAGACCAAGGCTGCTCATTTAAAAGAACAAGAAATTCTGAGTCCATAAACTAGTATGCGCCCTGACGAAAGATGTTTCATGATAAAGACTGAATCTTGATGGATCTGCTAGTTCAGAGTTACAACAGCAAATCAGGAAGCGCCACTTTTACAGTAAGTAGTTAACTGAGATTCAGAAAATCCAGGACATTGAATAAGCACATTTCTATACCGGTGTTGAACTCATAATCACGTGTCAAAGTCTCGAGCTCCCATTGTCTCCAACCACGAATCTGCATGGCAAAGTTAAAAGAATGCGTAATAGAATTGCTCCAGTAAATATTTGGAAGATGAAATGCACTTCATCTTCTAGGAAAATATCATCACTCAGGACCTCATATTTGCATACTACATGAGCCGATAAAGACAGTAACCATAATAAAGAAGAACCTCTCCAAGATGAAAAGGGTTAAAGTGTTGATGGCACAACGCACGAAGAAGATGGCACGCAACTATAAAAGTATATGAATATGTACAATGCTCATCACCTTAAGTCTACCCAGGAATATAGTAGCAGCACTGTAAATGACATGGAGGACTGCTAAAAAGAAAATTAGGATGTGTATCTGATGAAGCCCATCCACTGATATAAGGCCCACATGCCCCTTCAAGAATATTCTTGGAAGCATTCGATGAGGAATTGTAGCCTCATTAAAATGAAATTTTTGGAAGTATTCGATAAGGTTCAGTTTCCATCCTTACATATTATATTCTTTCCATCTGAGTTTCACTTAGAACATGTGAAAACAAGTTAACTCATCTAGCAACCATGACCAAGCAAATAGAAACCATTTCAGAAAACGGATCATAAGAAAAGAAGCACAAATGAATACCTCCTTGCAGTTAGGTTCACTTTTGCTAGCTAACATCCGACGCTCGTGAAACAAAAGCCTCCGACCATTTTTTCCCTTAGTATCATCACCTTTTGGCTTCGCGCAAGGCAGCAATGTTTCAGCAACACCAACGGGTATGCATATATCAACAATGTAATATTGGCTGAACACAAGGATGAGCGAGATGAAACCAAGTATCATCAACTCTGGCACGACCAAAACACAT
>JAOYMZ010031711.1:0-16512 GCA_025802335.1 Pinguicula primuliflora | reverse complement strand
TTGGACAACTCTGGTAGACTCCCCAAAACCCAGCATTAACTATATATTCGATAACACGATTATCCAATTTAATCTTATGAAGCCATTTATCTGGATGTCAGGGAGTTAGTATTGTGTCCTCGTGAATTTCATGCTTCAAAATACGGGTACTTCTATGATCCGCCAGATCTTCAATAATGTCTTGGGAATCTGAAAGATATACACCAGGATGTTGGCTCTGATCCTGACTGTAAAACATATTCATATCTACAAAATATATTGTAATAATAAGAATAATGCATAAATTTAATATTAATAATTAATATTCGCGAAAATAAAAAATTCAACTATATATTAAAAATACCTTAACCTTGAGAAGCTTTAATCGATTCGCTGCTGTGGAATAGGCTCTTCCTTGCCAATTAGAAATGTGTTATTGATTTGTGGTGTTGAAAAAGAACGGGGTGGGGGGCCTTATATAGGAGTGGCCGCGTGGGTTGCATCCACGTGGCCATCGTATTCCCGCCTCTCCCTTGTGCGGGAAGAGGCCCGCGGATGGAATCCGCACGAGGCCCTGCCGCGCGGCAGGGCAATTTAGCAATTGAGACGAATTTTCGAGGCACAGATAAAAATTTTCCAAAAAAATTCATATGGAGCTTAGTCACATACTCTATGGCATGTACATAACTTTGAGATTCGGAGATTACAGCTTAGCACTTTATCTACCGCTAGGGAGAATTTTTTGAATGTACATGGAATTGTGTGTTTTGAGCTTTATTTGCCATACGAGGATCAATAAGTTTCATGGAAACCATACGTGGTCTGCAGTCCAGATAATGACTTATGTGAGTAATTGTTTGCGAAGTAATCTTAAAGCTATGAGAATCTCGACAGCTGCTTCGTCATAACTTAATCATTACTGTTTACTTGGTCGACGATCATCGATCGCGAGGATCGCGAATGTGGTTCAATGCATCCCTCTCCCATTCTGATTGTGCGGTAGAGATAGGGTTGTGGGCGATAGACTCCATGGGTTCATTAATCCATGCTGTCTCTCATTGATTCCTTGGTATACAAAGCCTATTTACTGCTGAACTTTTTACTTTGCGTGAAACTTTATCCTTTGTCACGGAGATGCAAATTGAAAATTATATCATTCACTGAAATGCCAAGAATATCGTGCTTGCAGTTAATGATGAATTTATTTGTGTTGAGTCATGTCGATTTTTTTTAAACGATGTTAAATCTCTATTAACAAGTTCCATACACCCCCTTAGTTTGTGTATGTATCTCGAGAGCATGTTTTTAAGTAATATTAAAAAGTTATTTTTGACTTTTCAGATGAAATTTTTAAAAAATGTGATTTTAAAATGAAGTCATTAAGTGTTTGTGAGAAGGGATTTACTGTGCTAAAAATTAAAAAAAAAAGTGATAAACTAGATGTAATACCGAAAAGTATTTGATTATTTTGTTATTATCGATTTATTTATATATACAAAATTATCTCAAAGTTAAATTTAAAATAATTATAAAATTACCACTCCAAAATTTCCAATAAGCCAAAATTATAAATAATATAAAAAGTTCAACTGAAAAAACAAAGGCTCAGGGTTATTCTCTTATTCTCGCATTAATTAACTGAATTCCTTCCTCTTCTTCGTACATGGTAATCTGTACGATAACATACTTCATGGAAATCTGCGGAAGTATGGTTAATTTGTTGTCCATTTGACTGATCTTCAAGCTCTGGACAGGATCACGTGGTGAGTCTTTTTGCACATGCAGACGCCGGTAGTATTTTTTTGTTCCATCGTGTATTGTAGCTGCCTTCTGGTGAATCGTTTCCCAAGATTGACATCTGATCGACATCTTTATTTCCTATTTTAAGTACATTTCGATCGGCATTGTTTGTGTATTATGAATTGCCTGTGTCTTTTTCTGATTTCATATACGACCCTTTCGTGGATTTCTGCTGTGTTGGTTAAAAATTGTATACGCTTGTAAGGATAAAAGGTTGATTATTTTTTAATTCTGTCATGTGTTTTAGATGTTCGGCTTTAGAAAATGGACTTGAGTTCTGAATTTGTTGACACCAACGTATCACCATGGAAATTTCAGATACTCTTATTTAAATGCATATTTTATTCTGTATAAATAGTGATAGCATTGGTTTGTACGGTTAGTTCTGATACAATTCTGTTTACATTAGTTTTCCCTAATACAAAGAGGTTTTTCCCTACCAAATTGTGTGTCGGTTTTCTCTCTTTGATACAGATCACCAGTAAAGATACCACACTTTTACATGGTATCAGAGCGATAGGTTATCGATTCGTGAGCGAATTGCCTGAATTGCTTGATTTTCGATCTCAACAATGAAAGGTGCAAATGTTGAAGAACTGCTGATTATTGAAACGGAAGAGAATGTGGCAGTTGATGGCGAATTCAGCAAGAGCGAGAATATACAGTCGCTTCTTGTTACTGCGCCTCTGGCGGAGAGCAATTACAGATCCTGGAGTCAATCTGTGCTCATCTCTTTTGAAGCACGTGGTAGATTGGCAATTATTGATGGATCATCCGCTTGTCCGATTGCTGGATCGCCAGATTTCATCAAATGGCGGAGAACCGATCGAACTGTAACTGCCTGGTTGCTAGCGTCTATGACAAGGGAGATGCGATCAGCATTCCTATTCGCATCATCTTCAACGAGATTCCTATGGTCTGTGTTGGAGGAACGCTATGGAGCGAGTAATGAGCTGAATATTTACCGTCTTCGTTGAGAAATAGCTGGACTGAAGCAAGGTACGAACTCAGTTATTAGATATTTTAATCGACTTTCTTCATTGTACTATGAGCTGGATACAATGGAGTCAATGCCTGTTTGTACTTGCGGCGCTGTGAAGCAGATGCTTGATATTGTGTCTAAAATACAACTTACACAGTTCCTTATGGGCCTTAATGCTTGTTATGACAATATAGCAGAACATATCCTTAATTCAGATCCCTTGCCTTCGCTTAATAAGGCATACTGGATGATAGCTAAAATTGAAGTTAAGAGATGTGTTCCAGATAATTATACTCCAGCAGAACATAGTGCTTTTAGTGCTGAGAATACTGCTTTGGTGAGTTAGTCGTTTGGAAACAAATTCTCTTATAGTTAGAACAATGACAAGCCACCTCGTATGAGTAAAGAGAAATATAAACTCTGGAAGTTGAGCAGAAAGTGTACTCATTGTGGTGCGTCTGCTCACCTTGCGGATTCATGTTTCATGTTGACTGGACTGCATGATTGGTATGTGAAACGCTATGGGAACAATCCACCAGCCAAACAGTTTGCTAATGTGGCCAGTTATTCTAACAATTCTGTGATGCAGAACCATCCTCTTGAGGACAGACAGGAGAAATTTGATGCTGCAAGTGTGACAAGTGATATATCAGTCGTAATTGGAGAGGCTGTTCGGCGTGAGGTGAGCAAGGTTATGACACGAGAGCATGAAGCAAACTTTGCACATCTCGGAGGCTCTTACTCAGGTACTATCTTTGGCCATTCCCTAAGTGTGTTACATGAGATTAAATATGGTGATTGGATTATTGATACGGGAGCCACGAGCCATATGTATTGTGATTTGAATTTATTTGATGACTATGTGCACATTGGGGATGAGGGAGCCTTGGTCCAATAGCCTGATGGTAGTACAGCTATTGTGAAACACCTACGCCATGTCTCGTTAAACTCTTCTTTGACCATCTTTGATGTCTTGCATCTCCCATACTTTAAATATAATCTTCTTTCTATCAGCAAACTCATTAAAACAGCTCATGTACAGTTGTTATTCCTTGGTTCTTTCTGCCAGATACAGGATCAGATCACTCTTAAGATTCTGGCCATGGGACATGCTCATCTTGATATCTACATCTTGGATGTTGCTTCCCTCAGTCCGGATGTCTCTTCTTCACTCTCTCAAATTTGTAATAAAGCAATACATGCCTTGAAACAGTTTATTCCTATCTGTAATAACTCTGTAGCTTCAGATGTTGGCCTGAGCACCAAGATTGTCTTGGATTCTCGTACATGGCATAACTGGTTGGGACATGCTTCATTTGATGTTCTAAAATACTTGCCAATGACACTACACACCACTGCTTCTGCTTCTTTTAATCCTTGTGATATATGTCATGCGTCCAAGCAGCATAGACTGCCATTTCCACTCACTCCTTCAAAAGAGAAATGTTGTTTTAATCTGATACACATGGACATCTGGGGTCCTGACAAAACCGTAACTCGTTCTAGTGCCCAGTATTTCCTTACCCTCATAGATGATTAAAGCAAAGTATTGTGGGTTTTCCTGCTGCAAGATAAATCTATGGTTTATGACCTACTGGCTTTGTTTATAAACATGATCCATGCTCAGTACTCAGCTAAGATTAAGGCCCTTCATTTAGACAATGGCAAGGAATTTTTGAGTCATCGAACCCAGCCTTTGTTTCAATCTCATGGGATCCTACATCAGACAACATGTTCATATTCACCACAGTCTAATGGTCTCGTAGAGAGGAAACATAAACATCTTCTTGAAATCACACGCTCACTCCTTTATCAAGCTTCACTTCCAACAGAATTCTGGGGGGGAAGCATTGCTAACTGCCACCTATCTCATCAACCTGTTTACCAACTCCTGTTTTAGGTTGGAAAACACCTATAGAACTCCTCACTGATAAGCAACCTGATTACTCGAATTTCAGGACCTTCGGTTGCTTATGATTTGCTTCTAATACTCAGCCTCATAAAGACAAGCTTGCCTCTCGTTCATTCAAGTGCATTTTTGTGGGATATGCGACAACTTAAAAGGCATATTGGGTATATAACATTGAAACAGGGGAGATCTTCTCATCTCGAGATGTTCAGTTCTATGAAAACAACTTTCCTTTATCAGATAGTGCCACTGATCCATCCCTCGCTTCTGATGTGGCACCTATTGTTCCAACTTCGGATAACACAGCCATAACACCTCCAAATCAGTTACATCATCATTCAGCACCATCTCCAAGCAAGTCTACCTCGATACTACCTCCCAATTTTGATGATCACGACACTTCTACTGACTGTGTAGCTTCACCCTCTTCCATAACAGATACAATACCTTATGCTTCTGCTGAAACCATCCATTTCAACACTACAGTCTCGACTCCTCTGCCAATACGTAGAAGTCATCGTTCTTTGAAATAGCCAGCTTACCTTCAAGACTATGTGCACATCACACTGCTTGACTGACCTATCTGTTGTATCTACGCAGCTTTCACTCAACACACCACCTACTTTTCCCTATATCATATCTTCTCAACTTACCTCTGTTGTCGTCTGTTTTCTCACTAAACTTACCACTTCACCAGAGCCTTCTAGCTATGCACAAGCCCAATGGCACACCCCGTGGGTAGAGGCTATGCAACGTGAATTGGAAGCCCTTGATGCTCACCATACACGGCAGTTAGTTGATCTGCCTCGTGGTAAACGACCTATTGATTGTAAGTGGGTATATAGCATTGCTCGATACAAATCCCGCCTTGTGGCAAAGAGGTATGATCAAGTAGAAGGTGTGGATTACTTTGATAACTTCTCTCCTGTTGCAAAGGTCACTACAGTTCGACTTTTCCTTTGCATTGCTGCTGCTCATAACTAGTCTTTGTTACAACTTGATGTTAATATGCGTTCTTTCATGGAACTATTGATGATGAAATTTATATGACCGCCCCTCCTGGCTATACTCATGCTCGACCAGGACAAGTATGTAAGCTGATTCAGTCTCTCTATGGTTTAAAACAAGCTTCGAGATAGTGGAACATCGAGTTAACACAACACTTGTTGAAGTTAGGTTTTACACAATCTGTCTCTGATACTTGCCTCTTTGTCAGACGGTTGGGATATGCTTTTGTTGCCCTGCTAGTTTATGTACACGATATACTTCTAACTGGAACAGATGATGCTGATTTTGCAGCCATCCGTCAATCACTGGATTCTGCGTTCACTATCAAGGATCTCGATGAAGCCAAGTACTATCTTGGTCTTGAATTACTTCGTTCCTCACAAGGCCTTTATGTAAATCAGCGTAAGTATATTTTGGACATCGTTCAAGCCACTGGATTGACAGAATGCAAACCAGTGTCCACTCCAATCCCTCCAGGTCTAGTTTTATCAGAATATCAAGGTGAGATCCTAACTAATGCAAAACCTTATCGTCTTCTGGTGGGGTGGCTCCTTTATCTCGGCTTCACCAGACCAGACATTGGGTATGCTGTGCAACAAGTCAGCCAGTATATGCATCATCCTCGGACTGAACATTGGAATGCTGCTCTACATATTGTGAAGTATTTGAAAGGTTGTCCTTCCCGTGGTCTATTTTACCTGATTCAGCTAGATTTGGTTCTCTCTGCTTATGCAGACACTGACTAGGCGACGTGCCCTGATACTAGGCATTCACTCACTGGTTACTTCATTTTCTTTGGAGCTGCCTTAATCTCCTGGAAATCCAAGAAGCAACAAACGGTCTCTAGATCTTTTGCAGAGGCTGGATACCGCAGTCTGGCACCCACGGTCTGTGAACTGTTGTGGATCAATTACATTTTGGCTGATTTTGATCTTATTCCACCCGTGCCTATTTCATTGTATTGTGACAATCGGACAGCCCTACACCTCATTAGCAATCTATTTTTCCACAAGCGAACCAAACACATCGAGATCGACTGTCATGTTACTCGTGATCAATACAAAGCTGGATTCGTTCTTTCCTTTCACATCTCCTCAGGTGAATAGGTTGCTGATGTTTTCACCTAGTCTCTTGCTGTTGGTCCTTTTGCACATCTGCTCTCCAAGCTGTAGCTCCGTGACGTTCACCTCGCTTCAACTTGCGGGGGGTGTGTTGACAGCAACGTATCACCATGTACATCAGCTCCTGGTGCCAGCAATCATCCAGCTATGAAGGGCGATATGGACATTTCAGATACTCTTATTTAAACGCGTGTTTTATTCTGTATAAATAGTGATAGCATTAGTTTGTACAGTTAGTTCTGATATAATTCTGTTACATTAGTTTTCCCTAACACAAAGAGGTTTTTACCGCCTAAATTGTGTGTCGGTTTTCTCTCTTTGATACAGATAGCCGGTTAAGATACCGGACTTTTATAGAATTCTTGCAAAGTTCGAGTTTTGAATCATTTTGATTTTCTATATCTGAACCTTCATATATTATTAGCTTATTGTTGTTACACGAAGTTTCCTCTTCTGGACCTGCTTCCAGAAGTTGGGAATGCATATTTGCAAGTTTGATTTGGTTCATGCCAGATATTGAATGATGTACTTCACATCTTGATGCTTGTGTCCAGTTCCCATTTTCCCTTCCTGATGCATTTGTTTCCTGTTAGATCATTAACTAGTGTTTAAGAAATATCTTGTAACTTTATAGACTTGAATTCCTATCAGCAGGTGAATTGTGTTATTTAGTTGGTGCTCGAATGAGAAAGTACTAATGTTATTGGCTCTAGAAGGTGGAGGACTCTCTTTTTCTGTTTATGGTTATTGTACTTTCCCTAACACTGCTTACTGATTCTATTGGGAGAGAAACGAAGAGAGAACCATGAAGGTAATACCATGGAATCAGTACCAGTTGATGGACCTGGACCAAGAGACAGACCCTAAGCTCATGTTGGCTTCAAGCAATAAATGGCATGTTTGGCGGTCTACCCCCCTTTCTGTACTTTTGTTGCATTGCCTTTAGAAGAAAGGGCCCATCTCCTCTGAAACTAGGACCAGCTTCAAACCAAGAAGTCTCGCCAGTATATGAAGATGTTGGCCAGAGCCAAGATCAAGTTATTTCAGTTGATCCTATCAGCAATAATGGTGATTCAGTTGACCCCTTCGGCGAGGTTGGTAGCGAGGTTAAAATAACTGTATTTATGAGTATCTTGAAAAAATCAGCAAATGGTACCTCAGTTGGTACCGCTGTTATTCACCATGGAAATAGCAAGGAGGATAAAGATACATTTGAAGAAGATGGTGATGTAGCACGCCAAACGGACAGGAAAGTGCAGTGGACTGATACAGTTGGAGGAGAACTTTTTGTGGTTCGAGAATTTGAGATGAGGTATAATTTAAAGTTAATTAAATCAACCATATTGGATAAGTTATGGAATAAATAACCAAAGGTGTGAACTTCAAAGGTATTCATTGGCATAATTGTTTAGATGAATGCATTAATGAAACAACACTTTCAGTTTTTGTGCATTAAGCTTGCGTGGTGTTGAAATGATGTTGAACTCTTACAAGTACTCCACAAGTCAGATTTGATTGATGTTTCTATCAATTTCATTTTGTACTTCTTCTTTAGAAAAAGGTTTGTGTTAGATCTGAACAAAATAATATAATAAAGGAGGGGTTTTAGGTGGGTGTAGTGAGGCAATTCACTGCATAGTATGCAATGCCCATATGGCACTGCAGAATTGATGTGGCAGGTGGGCTGGTATTTAACAATTTTGTGCGGGCCTCCTGACAGACCAATTCTACAGTGCCACGAGAGTATTATATAGTATACAGTTAGTTACTCACTATATACTCCCCAATTCCATAAGGGAGACTGTTTGCTTGTGCGTGTTCTAGCATTATAGAATCATATCCGGTTTATATAACATATTAGTCTCCTCATACTGATCGTGCACTCCATTTTTCCTTAGTGAAACTGAATCAGGGGATAAACTCCACCATGCTAGTGGAGACACTTGCTCAGGAAGATGCCTGATAATGTAGGTTAAAACCTGTGGCTCTGGCAAGGTATTCCACCAGCATCTTCCATCGTCGACGGTGGATAACAGAACATGAAAATTTGAGGCTATTTATCTGCAAGATTGTAGTTTGGTTGTATCGCATGCCACCACCGGTACATATAGCTTCATTGAATGTCTTTGTTTTCAGAATTCATATTAATGTTATATATTTTCATCCTGGCAACCCGTACGAAAAACTCATGTATTTTTTTTTGTGCGCAGGCACGCGTGTGATATATCATTTTTTTTGGATAAGTGAGATATTTTATTCAATATGCAGGCTCAATCGCAAAAGTGTGCTATATCATTAATTAGTCATTATAATTGTTGATTTGTAGCTGGACGGTTACATACGGTTTAGACACCCGCCACATAGGCACCATTTGAGTATGAAGGAGGGTGGACGCCGGAATACTGGCCAAGTGCAATTCTTAGAATAATTGTCATTAACGTAAAATGATATATACATTTTAAATTGTCTCATTCCAATTTCACTCTATCAAGTGGCATCATATTATTGAATACATCATCTGGGCTCGACTAGGTATTAAAAATAACACTTAAATGTCAGTCTAATAGGTGACAACATGATTTTGGAGTGACACGATTTGGAATTTTTTTGGGTAGGTAAGTTTTTCATTTCATTATAATATTTTGTAATATGTACAAATACACACAAATTCAACATAGGTTCAATCGCCTTCGTTTCATCTAGAAAACGCGATCCCTAGCTCACTGGATCTCCTCTCGCCGATTCATCCTCATTCCACACAGAATTTTGGTGACCTGTTCCAGTCCTCAAAGTTAATGGCAAGTAGAAGTTTCTTGTGTGTCTTCAGAATCCGTCATGTTTCTAGATTAATCTTCTCAAAAACATCCTCAATCGGAATCAATTTTACTTCGATTTTGATGTTCCTCATTTTCCACAAATTCCACACAATTTCGTGCCACAAGGCATTCCAGATAATCGACTACCATGTCGGGAATGGATTGCTCAGGAACATCTCCAGATGAAGATTTATGTCTCTCGGCCACATTCCAGTTATTCAAAGCCATTGAAAAATTTTAGTCCATAGTTGATATGCCTTGGAGCATTGCAGGAACAGGTGAACTGCTGTCTCTTCTTCCAGCTCACACAAGGGGCACAATGCCGTTTGTAGAGTCACACCCCTATGCCCCAAGTTATGCCTAGTAGGAAGGCGATCTTGAGGTAGTTTCCAAGTAAAACTAGAGAATTTTAACGGTATCAATGTGTTCCAAGGCTTACTTGCATCAATATTTGCTTCATGTTCTGTCCATTTCTGCTGCATCTATTTTTTGTATTGATCGGCAACCTCATACCTCTTTGTGGCAGGATCTGCCAAATCCCAAACGTCAGCTTCATGCATCAGTGGAGGGGCATTCTGCAGCAGTGAAGCAAGTTGAAAGAATTCCAATATGACAGCATTTGAGCAGGGATATATCCATACCATGACCAGCTCCAGGTATGATTCGAGTAATTCCTTTTTCAACTAGAGAAAGGTCTTTATTCGCCGCATTTGCATATAGACAAGCATAAGCTATAGCAAATGGCTCGTCCCCCAGCTATCTATCTTGCCAGAATGCAGTATTACTTTCCATTTCCTAGCTTTCTATAGAACATCTTATAGAACCAGGGCTGCGTAATTATCTGCTTAGTAATATCATTCCACCAGGCCGAGCAGTTGTATTGGGTACCTTGTCTATAGAATCTCCTTTCCAGGTATAGAGCCCCATATTTATCCTGCAGGATAGATGCCCATGTTTCAACAGCACCCATCAGTAATTTACTTGGCCATTTGCCAAGCAAAGCTAGGTTATATTCTGTTAAGCTCCAAACTCCTAGACCACCATTGTCCCTAGGATAACAAATCTTAGACCAACTGATCCATGAAATCCTTCTATCTCCTTCTCCTCGTTCCCCCCACAAAACTACCTCTGCAGTTTCACAATCTGCCATAACACTCCAGCTGGTGCCTTGTATAGTAAAAATTATATATGGGTATGCTAGTCAGGACAGCTCTTATAATTGTGATCCTCCCTCCTAGAGAAATGTGCCTCTTTCTGTATATCGCCAGTCTTTTCTTGATAGTGTCAATCACAGGTTTCCATAATTTGATTCTGCATGGATTAATTCCAGCTTGCATACCTAAGTATGCAAATGGAATATAATCTGGTTGGCAATGCAGTATTGCTGCCAACCTTTCTGCCTCCAAATACTCAATATTAAGCACAAGAAGTCTTCTTTTAGAGATTTGACTTTTAGTCCCCGAATACAGTTCAAACAGATGCAGCACTTGCTTATAAGTGTTGAGCTCAGTGTCAAATCCATTGCTGAATAGTAATGTATCATCAGCAAACTGCTGATGCGTTACTGTGAAATTATTGAAATAGTATCCTTCGAGCATTCCACTCAATACAGCTTGTTCTATGAGCAAATTCAGTCCTTCAGCCGCTATGGTAAACAGAAGAGGGGATAAGGAGTCCCCTTTCCTCAGTCCTTTTTGCATTGGAAATTCCCCACATACACTTCCACTTATAGTGATGGACATTCGAGCAGTTTGAACACATTCTTTAATCCAGCTTAGAAATTGATGACAAAAGCCCATACTCTCCATTAGATGCCATAAGTTGCTCGAGTTTACATTATCAAAGACCTTTTGAAAGTCCAGCTTAAGAAATGCACATTTCTTCTTTCTTGCCTTTGAGTCATTTATTACTTCATTGGTCACTACAACACTGTCCAAAATATACCTTCCCTTCACAAAATCTATCTGTTTTTTCGTGATTAGGTGAGGAATTATAATTGCCAACCGCTTAGATAGCAACTTGGATAGGATCTTGTATATGCTATTCACCATGAATATTGGCCGAAAATCAGAGATATGTTTAGGATTAGCCTTCTTTGGCGCTAGTGCCACCAGTGTACCATTCAAGCCTTTCACTATCTTTCCTTCACTCCAAAAGTCTACCATAAAACTCAAGATATCAGACTTCATATGATTCCAGAATTTCTTCATAAATTAAATTATACCCATCTGGTCCCAGGCTCTTATGACTGCAACAGCTGCGAATAGCTTCCCACACTTCATGTTCATTGAACGAGGCTGAGAAACAGATTTTCTGAAGTGCTCACTACTCTAGAGATGTTCCATGGCATTAGAGGCCTGTCTGACACCACTTCAGAGTAATGCTTGCTAAATTCATCATTAAAAAACTGCGGGAGAATTTTTTCCAAAATTGTGGGAGGCAAAAATCTCCGACGAGCGATCTCCAGCTCCAGTCACACACTCCGGCAGGCATAATAACAGACACTCCTGTTCTTCCAAGAGCTCAAGCTCATGAGGGACACCGTCGATAACAATCTCCAGCAATCTATTCAAGTCCCGTTTCAAATGCGTCGTAACTTTGATTTGATCGTGTTAAGACTTTATGCTAGAGTGTGTTGATATCAACTTCCAGAATTGCATCAACTTTCTTAGCAATCCAGTCCCAGCATTTTTGGCTCCAGCAATGCAATGGAAGACCGATAATCAGCAACCACAAGATTCTTTCCTGTAGATCGGCATTGCGTTCCCATCGCTTTACTCTTAGCAGATTAGAATTTGTGTTTCTCTCGGAGAGATCTATCAATTTTTTCTGATCCTCCTAACTCAGGCCACTGACAAGCATTTTCCGTCCTGGCAATTCACGCAATATTGTGTTCTGCAGCTCATACGTTTTCAACTCCTCACGAACAATTTCTACCGCCTCCATTGCACTCCTCCTTATTTCTACCACCAGTGAATAATTGAGCCAATCAACATCCTGTGGCTTCGACTTGTATTGTTGTACAGCAGGTGGATCATCCATTTTGGCCAATTTAGTACCTTGATCTGCCTGTTCATATGTAACACTCTGTTTTACTGCAGCAGCACTTGGTTTGTTTGTCCTACTCACCGGCCGCCATTGCTGTCGTACATGAGGCTTGTGAACTGGGGGTTGTGACTTCGTAACTTCCTGGGTACGGGTGTATTTTGCCACATTGACTACCAATTTGCATCCACAGAATGGCCGGCCATTAATCTGAGCAGCCACACTGTCAGCATCTCGAACAAGTCCGAACCAAAAAAAGCCAAAACTTTGTCCGCTCTTACCCAATCGTTTTGAGATATACACATCCTTAACCAGACCATACGCAGAGAAGAGCTTCCCCAATTTTTTGGGTACAATCCTGTGGAAAGTTTGTAAAGAACAGCGTCGTGAGGTTCCGGTTACCTTCATGTGTTGCCCGGGTGGGCTATTGTAGCTTCTTCTTGTGAGTAATCGTAACCCACTCCGATTGGTTCTCCTCTCTCTTCAAAGATTGGCGGTGATTGTGATCGTGATACATGATTGCCTTCCCCTTGCCCTTCGTTTCCACCGTATATTTGTCGTTGGTTTTTTCCTCCGCCTCCGATTCTCCCCTCTCTCTCCTCATTTTTTGTTAGGGTCAGGGGCGGATGTACCATGGTGCCTGGGGGGCCCAGGCACCCCATCCCATCCCAAATAAAACCCAATTTTTAGAGATTCGAGTTGGACATATCTGCATTGAATCTATTGCATCTAGCATCAAATCTATTTACTTCCGTCGAGTGCTTCTCAATCCACCTGCATCGAATCTATTGCATCTAGCATCTTGCTCGTTCCCATCCTCTGCCTGTTCTTCTAAAATTTATCTCCTTTTTCACCCATCTGAGCAAGATGCCTCAGTTATGTGGTTTGAGATTTTGGACTGAAATCGGCCTAGGGTTTCTGAGATTTTTAGAACAATGTCGAAAATCTCAATGCTCCAATACCATGTCACGAAATGGTGAAGGCAAAGAGCAAAGAAGTGATAGTGTGCGAAAGAAAAATCTGATCTTGGATGGTAAGCGGATTAACCAAGCACAAGCGGTATGAAGACGAAGGATGGATTTTCAGAAATTTTTTCTCTCAATTCCAACATCTGCAGTACATAGTTTACATATACACATATCCCAAACCTTCTACGAACCTACCGAACCTTCTATGGACAACAAAAAAACAATGAATTATAACCATGGCCCAATGGCCCCAAAACAAAAAAACATTTGGCCCAAAACATTTGAAGTCAATTTCCATCATATGCTTACTCCACGCGTGGTAAAATCTGTTTCTTGCTGAAATTTCAGCGCTAGCTGCGTCAAATTATTTATAATTGAGTAATAGAAAATATTGCTTTTAGTACTTTTTTTGTTTTGTTTGCTTCATTTGATATTTCTAGGTTCGGATATGCTGCTCAGAGCAAGTCTCTATCACTCATACAAAACATTGTGGTATATTGTTAGGAACATGACAACAATCTACCATTTACAGTCACTCATGTTGAAAAAATGGTGTTGACATTTTTTGGTTGAGCACCCCAGTACAAGTTTGCTAGATCCGCTGTTAGGGTATAGTTTTTATTGTTGCATCGGTTGATTGTTACGATCTGGAATGATATATAACACTCCTGTCATTAACTAATGCTTGAGCACAAGTGAATTCATCTTGCCTTTTCTTTCTTTCTTTTTTCATACAAAGGGAAGTCGAAGCCCATACCGAGATTCGAACCCTTGACTTCACACACTCACACACGCATTCACACCATTAGGCCAAAGTGATCTCACTGCCTTTTCTTTTCTTTCTTTATTCAAAAACAACATGTGAACATTGGAAACTTGCCGCCACCTTATCCACTATTCCCCAGTCCCCACGTCCAAACCATCCATCACTGGTTTTCAATCTCTTCTTCCTCCAACCATAGATCTTCCCTGTACAGAATATCATCAGACAAACAAACAAGGGAAAAAAGGTGAAAGATGTCACTGGCACCATCACCTTCATTCTCTAGCATCAAGTTCACAAAATCTTCTTCTCCCACACCATGTTCTTCATTTTCACCATCTTCTTCTTCCCCAACCTTCATATTCACTGTAAGGAGTTCTCAAGCTGAGGGACCTCTCAGAAGACCAATGGCTCCCGTGCCTGTAAGGCCTGTGCAACCATCCTCCTCGCCTCCGACCACCTCGCCACCTCCCAGTGCGCCGCCTAAACCGGCCGCGTCGGGTGCCTTTGATGGGAAGAATGTAATCACTTTGGAATTCCAAAGGCTGAAGGCTAAAGAGCTCCAAGAATACTTCAAGAAGAAGAAGCTCGAGGAAGCGAATCAAGGCCCTTTCTTTGGGTTCATCGGCAAGAATGAAATATCAAACGGCAGGTATGACAAACCCATCTCTCAAACCCTTTTCTGTTTTGACTTTTAGAAGTATTCCGTATTCTGAACGACACTGGTAGAAACTGGTTCACTAGTTTCTCGGTCGTTCATTGAGGCAATATATCAAACATCTTCCACGCAACTAACTTCCTTCAAAGTAGTTAGCTTGTTATAATCTGGTTTTCTTGTTGGCTGATCAGATGGGCAATGTTCGGTTTTGCGGTGGGGCTGCTGACAGAATTCGCGACAGGCTCTGATTTTGTGGATCAAGTCAAAATTCTTCTCTCCAATTTTGGAATTGTAGATCTTGAATGAGATGAATCCATGTTTTCTTGATGTTGAAGGTCAATAGAGTTCGTCGATCTTTTGAATTGTCCGTTGATTGCTCTCTTGTGATCCTTTTATTTGAGAGCTTGCCTGTATTTTCCGTTTTCGCCTTTCAACCCTGATTGAATTGTGGAACGCATATAAACAACCATGTGATTGGTGGTGCAACAACAAAGAGGAAGCAGCAAGCATCCTTAAAAGGCTGCCGCGGTGGCCGTCGCGTGGGTTCCCTCCTCCGACACCACCGTCACCAGCAACGGATTGATGGAATTCACGACCGAACATGTTCAACTCCGACATCTTGATCATGGAGCAGACGAACTTCTCGAAGAACAGCCTGATTTATCACAAAACTGGTAACAATCGCCCTTGTTCTCGAATCAGTGTACAGATCCCGGTCGGACGTGAAGAGCCCTCTTTGGGCGATTACCTTCTAGTGTCTCAGGCACCTGTATAAACGTCGTCCTAAGAGGATACTGAAGTGGTATTTGGACAGGGCGCACCACCCAACTAGACTACATGATGAATGATGAATTCATCTTACACCAAACAATTGATCGCATTGATGGCTTCAGAAAAACTTCATCTTGAATGTTGAATCATCTTAGACCAAACACAGTCTTCTGTAAGAAGCTTATTGGTGATTCAGTTCTGCATTCTGAAGATGCTGCGCATGAATGACATAGTAGTAATCACACATAACACACTTCCACTACATGGTAAGGACAAAAAAGAAAGAGATCAAATTTAACAATGGCTCTGCTTAACATCCTCAGATATTCTGCAACCATTCGCACCTATAGTTGAGACAACTCTACCACATGAACTACTGATGGATTTTCCACAACCATTATTTGCTGCAGCATAGGTTTGTCTTTCCCCGAAGACGAGATGCCTTCTTGGAGTAACAAGAGTTCCATTCCCCGCCATCCTGTGAATAGTAATCCATGGGATAATCCACAATTGCTTCCTCGCTCCCATATGCACAACAATCTTCCTTCATCGTGCACTGGGAACTACCAGTATCATTAACCCTTGTCTTTCTCTCCCACCACCCAGGCCTATCACCAAGAGCAATCTCAGCTTCAAAGGATGTTAACAATGGCTTCTTAAATGCATCACCCCAATCAATGGACAACCTAGGA
>JAOYMZ010031700.1:0-16513 GCA_025802335.1 Pinguicula primuliflora | reverse complement strand
TATGTTAAATAACTAATCTTTTATTTTTGTAGGGATGAATTAGGGACAAAGTGTTAGGACATGTAGCATTATTCTTTGAGTTAATCTGGCCCGGAATGGGCCATTATGCTCTATGATGTATCTCATTTGCGTTAATCAAGCCCGGAGCCGAATGATATTGGGCTGAGATAAAGAAGCCCGTAATTTGAGCTCATCTAATGCAATCCTGCTCACTTATTTCAGTAAGGAGCTGCCCACCGCAACAGCATAAACCTACTAAGCCAAAAGTGGGTTGCAAAAGCCGCACATATTCGGACAAAATAGCAGATGACCGCCCAATGCCTAAGCGACACATAGATGGTCTATACGACGGCCTTCTCAAACAGAGCCTAAAATTAAGCATACTTAGAAGCTCAAATGCCGCCTAACCAAAAAAAACAAAGAAGCTCAACTGCCAAGACTTAATCCCACGGCCAAATTTGGGAGCCACTACCTACACAACATACCAACAATCGGACAAATAGTAGAAAACTAGAAATGTAACATCACGTCAGTGAATAACATTAGCTTCCAAGCATTGCTACATGTTTTGGCTCTCTTTTCAAGCCCTACAGTACAGAGTCGATGTCTCCAAAGTACTCCCAAAGACATCGAATCCTTCAAGCTCCAGTAGTTATGACACAACAGTACTCCCATTGGACAATGACTGCTGTCCAGATCTTTATCCTTTGAACTGCCACTCCCTTCTGCACATCGGACAATGTGCTTGAGAAGTTTGTGAATTCACCCACTTCAAGATGCAGTGAAGATGGAAGGAATGGTTGCAGGCACCCCAGACTGAAAGAGAATGTGAAAACGATGAAAGAAAATCATGGCAACTATAAGACTGCGAAGACAGGGGTAAGTTATATAACACAGTAAATTGTTCAGTTGGAGAAAGTTTGCAGAATGTAATAAATTAAAGATTAAAAGGCCAAAGTTATTCTTAAGTCATGATATAAGACTTCTATTGACTGAGAATAAGGGGGTAGAATTATATCGGACTTCTTCACAGGTCGGCTTTAAGAAAACTATACGAGTCCTGATCGACCAGACTTAAACTCAGGAAAGAAAGAAATAAGATCAATGTGAAAGTACATCTAGAGCAAATTCATATTGCAACAAAATCATAGTTCAATAATGGAAAAATGATCAAAAGAAGAAGTAAAAATGTTCTGTGCATACTTAAAGGGCAATCATCTCCTGGGAGTTTGCAATCAGGGCAGCAACCGTCAAAAGCCATCCTGCAAATGCCACAATTTTCATCTTGGGCATCCCATGTCCAGGAAGCAACACCATGCCACCTGTAACATCCTCAAAGTATTAGCAAATAAATGTTTTCACCCTACTCCCTATACTGAGATGAAGTAGGATGCATACTCTTTCAATTAGCCAGGTCGAATTTGGAAATTGCTGGGTCAAGGAAAAACTGTTTCCACACCATATGTAAGGGGATAGGCAAAGCCCAGACGAAACGGGATTACCTGGTCTATAGGTGACCAACCGGCACTTTTTTACATACAATGTACAAAACATTAGTAAAACATACACAAACATAAATGATATAACTTAATATAAATAAGACAACTTATTGTATCAACGTGCAGTTATTATTCTCATATAACGAATCACTTTGCAGAAGCCAGAAGTGCAGGTTCAAAATGTCGCCCAAAAGCATGTGGCAGCAAATTAACACTTTGAGTAGTAACATCATAGAACTAACTAACAAAATACCAATCATCAAAACAACTTAAAGCCTACACAGTTAATAAGGAGAAAAATAGAAGAATAAAATAAAGCAGCTATTAAGGAGAAGAACAGAATAAAGGAACAGAAGACGACAATGGCAGAAGAGAACTCAATCTAAAAGACGCCTCCAAAGAAGAATTCAATCCTTGTGACAGTGGACTCCCTGAATAAGAGTTTTGTTGTTCCACCGAAAATTATAGAGCCTAAACCTAAAATTTTATTTCAAAAATTACTAAAAAAAACTAATCCTAGAATCGCTGCCTCCCTATCTTCAAGGTGAGTGTCTAGGCGCCAAGAGGCTTAACTGCATTTGAATAACAGAAGTTCCACGTTGATAAAATTGATGAATAAATACTAGGGGAATAAAAGAGGGCCTAATGCCACTAGTTACAGAAGATTGTTTACAGGTAACTTCTCACAAACAATACAAACAAAAAAACAGGAGGATGGATTTCCCAAAGAATAATGCGATGTTTTCTAATTTCGATATCCCTCATATAACTGTAGCGAATGCATCCTTGAACTAATTTTAGAATATCAAATCCCTCTTTTACCTTTCCCCATTAATCGCTTGCAGATCAAAGACACCTGCACAGATATTTACAAAAACTCTAACGATGTATCCACATGAACGTACACAAACGTCACTGTTTACCAGTATTAACAATTCTACATACATATGACATTTAGATATTGCTCAATATTTGATTCATAAGCCGAACAAACACGTGAAGAGCATATATAAAACTATATAGATGCTTCAAAAACAAAGAAAGGATACGTAAAATCTTGACTTTCATTTTCTTGTTTCCTGCAAGACCACAGCATCATATATAGAAGAACGAGGTCAACAAATATGAATTTGTATATACTTTCGAACGTAAGAAACCAAAGAGTTACTAATGTTCTCACACAACCTTGGATACAGGGACGAGCATATTTTTGAATATGCTAACCCGCTTAACTCAAAAAATCCCAATAGATCAACAAAAATAACGGCTAGAGGATAACAATCAAATAAGAAACTCCCACTCGAAAACGAAAGAATTAGGGAACATGTGACAATTCACAATTTCACTTATTCAGGTGAAAATAGACAGAAACATATAAAGGAAATCATGACAATTTAGATGTATTCTTCCAACAGGATGTCCAAATGAAGTAAGAGCATGTTTTAAGACATCTCACAAACACCTTGAACGCAACCATATAATCTGCTCTCATCTAATCCCGGCAAAACTCTTGAAGTCCATTTAAGAAACTTATGATTGGCGCTTATACAAGAGTATGGTCTGCCAAGAATCTTGTGATAATAATGAAGGTGTCGGAGCACCTGAAGAAGATGCGGGTGAATGACGGCATAAATGAAATCACTCACCTGAAGAATTAGTGCCGGTCTGTGTAAGGCCTGCCGGAGGCATTTGATTGTGGGTAACCTGATTTAGGACGAGTCCTACTGAAACCCAGTATACAGTTTTCCAAATGAATAATTGGATAAATGAAACCCACCCAACGTTTTTATTCGAAAATTTATTCATTTTCTTTATGATTTACTGTTATTTGATTTTTTTAGATAAACCTCATAAAAAGTAAAGTAAAAAACAAAATGGAAATAAATAAACAGTATTCACAAAGAGAAATGTTACATGTACATAAGCATTTTATACATAAACTGTACATAATGTCGGTAGGAGTTTTTTGATAGCCTTTAGAATGGATAGACCATTCTAAGTTTTCTCTTGATCATTAAGTAGCTGTATTGTCCCCTGACAATCAGAAAATAGCTGCAAATTATCATAATCATTCAAGGCCGCAAGGTTTAGGCCATGCCACATACCCCATAATTTGGCAAGCAAAGACGAGCATCTCCTAAGATGGATGCTGAAGTCGAGTTTCCATGTTCCCTGTGCAGTCTGGATGTAGGTTGCAGGACATTGCTCAAACCTGAGAAAGCACAAAGAAACAGTTAGTTTCAGTCGATAGTGAAGTAAAATCGAAAGCAAAATTCTCAAAGTCAAAATCAAAAAACACAAAAACTCCTGTTTTTGTGAAATGTGCGTAGATCCGTTGCAGGAATGCAGTGTAGAACTCAAGAACAGTCCGAAAATCGCAACCGTCAGTTTCAGGCTCGGAGTAACAACTCGCCAACAGCACAGAAAACCTCAACCAATTGGTTCAAAAGAGAGGTAACGAAGAGAGGATCACAGATCCGGTGAGAAAAACAGATAAAAATCCATATAGAAGAACCAAATGTCGATTGAAATAATCGAGAAAGTAGGGTTCCGAGAGATACAGACGAGAGATAGATGAATCAGAGAGATACAAAGAGTGAAAAGTGAAGTGAAAAGAGTATAAGTGTCGTATATATACCACTGTCCAGAAGGTTCGAAAGAAACGGACGGAGAAGCGGGCCTCAATATGAATGGGCCGAAGGTAAGTGTAAATAATAAATGTATAGGTGGGCTGAGTTTGGGCAAAATAGATAGAAGCTCCAAGAAATAATCGGATGGACCAAAAATAGGTAAAGGGTAACATGGGCCGAACTAAACTAGACCCACTGACGAGATTAGGCCCAGAAGACAATAGGATCAATCTAATGAACCGAAAAAATTGAGGCTTTGAGGTCAACTGAGATGTATTCCGAGCATACGAATTCCAACCTCCAAGTTATGTTGTATGCAACTCGGTTGACAATTCAATCGAGTCATCATTAATCCGAGGGTTTAGACTCATAATATTCTTACATCATCCGACTATTAATCGAGTTCGAGACATGCACGGGTGAATTAAACATAAAACACAACACGGTTAAATATGCAATAAGGTCGTGTGCTCAAAATTCTTACAATCTCCACCATTTTGAGTACATGACCGAATTGCATACACATATGCAGTATATTAAAAACTTAAGGGTAAGAGACTTACCAAGCAGCAGGTACATTAATCTCAAAAGCTACTGAAAAACAAGTTATGCAACAGAGACTAGAATTGTGCATGAAAACAGTACATGAACTTGCAAGTTTGGAGCAGTATTTTAAACACATCCAGAAAAGTAGACATAAAAGGCCAGACTCAGAAACCAGTATTCATTCCTATTCCTAATCTATCAATGCAGAATTTAAATTTCAGATTAGTAACAACTTTAGTACCCATATCAGCAGGATTTAAGTTCATGTCAATTTTCTCAAAGAAAAAATGTTTATCAGCAACTACTGCCCTAATAAAATGAAAAACAGGATTTCTTGTTAAGTGAATTGCAGACTGGCTATCACAGAATATAGTTCCAATATTAGACAAGATTTTACATTCAGAAAGTAAACCTTGAAGCCACATGCATTCCTTAAAAGCATCAACAAGGGCAATATATTCAGATTTAGTAGTACTTAAAGCAACAATATGTTGTAACTGAGATTTCCAACTAATACAGTTTCCATCTAATAAGAATTGATAGCATGTAGTAGATTTCCTAGAATCTAGATCTCCTTCATAATCAGAGTCTACAAAACCACATGAACCAATTTGATCAGAATTTTTCTTAAACAAAAATCCCAAACTAGAAATACCCCGAAAGTATCTAAGCACCCATTTCAAAGCAGACCAGTGTTCAAGACCAGGATTAGACATGAATCTACATAAGAAAGAAACAGCAAATGACAAATCAGGACGAGTAATGACCATAGCATACATAAGAGATCCTAAAACATTTGCATAAGGTACATGTTCCATTTCAAGAGTTTCAGAAGGAGTAGAAGGACATTGTATTTTACTCAGTTTAAAATGTAAAGCAATTGGTGCAGTAACAAATTTAACTTCAGCAAAACCAAATTTTTCAAACACTTTATGAATATAACTAGATTGATGCAACCTTAAAGTACCATCTATTCTGTTTCTATCAATCTCCATTCCAAGTATTTTCTTAACTTCTCCTAAGTCTTTCATTTCAAACTCAGACCTAAGCTTTTGTTTTAAACTGTCAATTTCGTTTATAGACTTACTGACAACTAGCATATCATCCACATAAATCAGTAAATACTAAATACACAGTAGCATCTAAACTATTTAAGAAATAAAAACAGCTATCAAATTGGCTTCTAATAAAACTTAAATCAGTGATAAAAGAGTCAAACCACTTATACAATTGTCTAGGTGCTTGTTTAAGTCTATATAGAGATTTTTTCAGCAAACAAACATATCCAGAATTCATTTTATCAATGTAACCTAGAGGTTGTTGCATAAAGATCTCTTCATCTAATTCTTCATATAAGAAAGCAGTTTTTACATCAAGTTGGTCACACTCTAAATCACAGCAGGCAACAAGTGATAATAAAATCCGAATGGTTTTAAATTTAAAAACATGAGCAAATATTTCATTGAAAACAACATGAACACTTTATGAATATAACCAGATTGATGCAACCTTAAAGTATCATCTATTTTGTTTCTATCAATCTCCATTCCAAGTATTTTCTTAGCTTCTCCTAAGTCTTTCATTTCAAACTCACACCTAAGCTTCTGTTTTAAACTGTCAATCTTGACGGTCATGATTAGAATTCAGCACATAACTCATTTATTCAGTGCCTAATATTCTTACTCTGAATGAAGTGCTCAATTCATATCGGTTTCAAACATTTATCTTCTGGCTACAGGAAAGACTGGACAGGTCTCTGCGGGTTTGTCAAGACAAGTACGAGTCATCTAGGCTCCAGCAGGACACCAACTATTCCACCAAGGATTTCGAATCTTGTGTCGACCAATCTGTCGAAGATGGCATCAACGTGCTGCCACATATTGCTGGGAAATTGAAGTCATATCTTTTGATAAGAGATTAGAAAAAAGAATTCTTCATGGAATTCGGACCAATTTTTTGTTCTTTGCTATTGTTATGCTTAGTAGATGAACTCTTCTGTCCTAACCTGCACATAACCAACTCTGAGATGATCCGTTCGCATCAGAGCAATAAGAACAAAAATATTTCCCGGTCAGTGTGAGGATATATAAGGTTAAACTTCATGCAGACTTCTGTATATTTTTTTAGCACAGAACTTCCTCATTAGATAGAGCTTGGTGGTCAAGCTTTTAATAATGAAGACTGTATAAGGTAAAGCCCGAGGGTATGAGTTATTTTTTTAGATAACCATGGTGTATATAGGATATAACTAATCTATGGGATCCATACAAAACAGCACATTCACATGGACCGGGTAAAACTCGAGTTTAAACCGTGGTGGTTACTCAAAAAAATTGTTTGCGATTAATGAGAATTAAACTTAAACCATCTTAATGTCCAAGTTAAACAGGCCAAGAAACAATTCTAGTTTCAGGCACTTTAGAGCGATAATAATATATCTCCCTCAAGAAAAGTGTCCCGTTGTCATCTAAACCATTAACAGTATCACCATTGTTTACATGTTGAGTAACTTATTTCAGAATCCAAAAACTCAAACCGATGATGCAGAAAAAAAAAACTTCCAGCAACTTGCATCTTCATTATGCATCATCTTAAACTTTTGGTGCCAAGGGTGCTTCTGGCTCATTCGTAAGTTTCTGCTCTTCAAATTTATCAATAGCTACCTGAATCTCATCTGTGCTAGCAACAGCCCTCATTGTGTAGTAGTACACCCCAAAAACAAATGTCGTCAGGCCTCCTGCAACTATAGCATTCTTGGTCTTTGGCGAGAGGGCGTTGAAGCTCACACGCTCGACTATAGAAGTAGCCCAACGCTTTAGCAGCATCTCTAACTGCACAAGGAGGAATTCGTAAGCTGTTAACCACAGGCCCGGATATTGTAGTCTGGCAACAACAATATGCATATAGATGTATGTTAATATACACAAGAATATTAGTTTAGCAAACCAAATTTCAGCAGCCACTTGGGAGTTACACAGCATGATTATAGCATTTCAGTCCGACAAAGAATAAAATGGAGCTGATATGGTTATCCTCTTGGCTACATGGCTCACCAGCAATGGCAATTCTATACAATGTATAATTACGAAAAATGCTTAACCAGGCAGCCCATTTGAAATATTTGTCCTCATTACATAACCACTTTATTCAAGTTCTGTAGATAAATACACTTTAAAGACTTATCAGAATACCGAAAGCAACTAAATACTAGGGCAAGTATTGCAGTACAACTTTAACAACATCATGATCTGATAAACTACGAGAGTGCCATCTCTTGCAAATAAACGGATGGAATCGATATCACTTGCATTTTATATTTGGAAAGAAGATCTTCGATCAAACCTACACCTACCAGATTCTAATCAAAATTTAATGATACATTTAACCATGTTCCATCAGAAAGCATCGTGCGAGTGTTTCGTTAGAGCATTCATAAATTTTGTACGTAGAGTCCTCTGCAACGAGGTAAGTAACACAACAACAAAAAAAAGATACCGATCAGCGATAATATATGTTCGTCTTCCTTCATTTGCCTTGATTGAATTAACAAAGTTATGAAAATTCTACAGCAATAAAATGACTTCCAGCCCTCTTAAGCGTAGAAACGATACTCGAGATATCAAACACGCTACCAAAACTTCGACATCAAGCATTTCAAAGCAAGCAAATTGAAAACACCCTCAACCCACCTTAATTAACAAAATCGATATCCGTAATCTGACAGGACCAATTTGGATACAAAATAAAATGAAATCGAAACACGAAAGTGAGGACACGATAACTTCTTCCCAAACCTAGATTCAGCTTTGCGGGAAATAATTGCCAATTAATCCAGGGAGCTGTTTTTTTTTCCAGGGAGCTGTTCGTATTGGGGATAATGAGGACAATTTTTTTCGTATGGGACAGTATTAGCCATTTTTCCTCGTCCAAATAGGTTAATGTCAGATTAATTGATATGTCCAGAATAATTCATGATTATCGTTGGATTGGATTTTTAATTCGATGATCAGAATAAAAAAAATATATAATTTATTAAATTTTATTAATTTAATAGTATGTTTATCATGATTGGCTATCCTAAACATATCTCATTAATCTGGTACTAAGGCATTCTGGACCAGAAAAAAATTCACAGTATTAGACTCAGGAACTGCTACGTATATAAAAAAAAGTGATACAAGTTTGGGTCAGTCTCAAAAGTAACCTTATAATAAATTTGTTTTTGAAAAGTACTATTAAAAAAATTGCAAATGCAACCTTAATTTTTAAAATTAAATCAAAAATTGAATATATTTAAGTTTACCATAATAAACGTTGATACTAAACTTTCAACTAACGTAATTACACCCATTCCCGCCAACCTCAACCACTGTTACGGTTTTCCGATCGTCGAAAAATATAAATCAACATTTTTCTTCTATTTTTTTCCATTCATTCAAAGAGAGCGAGAGAGACAGAGAGACCGATAGCATCAAGAGGCACAGCATGAATAGAGCAGATCTAATCGGTATTCCAGAAGATGCGTTTGATTCTAAATTCTACCTGATTTATGGACAGGATTATTTAGTTCTCGATATGGGTCATGCATTTTTGTGTGAGAATTTTAATTCCGTGATCCGAACGTTTATTCTTTGGGTTAATTATGTCGATTTGTGGTCAAGAATATAGATCGCGACCTGCGTTCGGTCACCTGACACCTTGTAGTCATGATTACTGTGTTTGGTCGAGTAACCCGAATCCTTGATTCTACGTATATATATTATATGTACGCTGCTATGTTTTTTATTATTTGCAGAGGAAAGTGACTTTATTTTATAAGATTGTAAATCTTGATAAAGTAAATAATCTTCCGGAGCGTATAAGAACATGCGTCGACTGTAATTTGAGAGTTGTTCAAATCGAGGAGAACCTATTGTTCGCATCTTTACTAAATCTCATTTACACCGGATATGGTCTTAGTAAAGATAAAATAGATTTAGTTTTGCAGTACAATCCCAAAAGTAAGTTCGACAATACAGAGTCTACCATTTTCCTGCGTGAAGATGGCGATGCAATGGGATTTTAAGCTAACGTGAGAATGAGGATTCAACGAGACACGCCTTGAAAGTTGTTTTGCGTCCTTAGGTAGTGGCAGAATATGCGCCTGAGACCCTGAACCAAGATGACACACATGTTGTCTCCATGGTTATATCGAGACATGAGTCCGCGACATTTGATGTGGCAGCGTGTGAGATCAATGTTAACGGATTGGTTGTACGTAAGCTCAACGTCAACGAAATAGAAGTCGTGATTAACATTCAGGCTAAGTCACCTTGTATAGATGCGTTTGCAGCAGCAAATACGAGATCACACAGTCTTAACTCATCGGCGCCAGACTACACAAGGGTGCATGACGAGGAAGCATGTCGCGGCATACATCTCTATGTCATCCCATCAATACACTTTTTCCTCCCCCAAAGGTTCATGGCAAGAAGAGAGGAAAGTCAATTTCTCTGCATTCTACATCGGAAGACGAAGTAAGAATGAAGCACAAGAATTGCTGCCAGAAGTGCGATGTCTTCGGACACTATGCAAAGATATGCAACAATGGATGTGTTGATAAAAAAATGAAACTACAAGAAGATGACGTAAGTGAGGGCTGCAGCCTACAGTTTGTATCGCACCATTTCCAATTTTTTATTTGCATGTTGAACATTTAATTGAAACTTGAGAATAAGAATTCAGTTGTATTCATTCCATCCATGTAATTGTGAATTCAATTGTATCCATTGCTTAATCATAACTTATTCATTAGCATAATCATGTTCTATAATAAAATGCAGCACTTCCAATATGTTGAGTATAATGCGAACTAGAGTAAAACAAGAACCTACGTGGTGATTCCAGATACTACTTTTGGGCCGGACTTCAGCCATTGTCCCCTTAACGGTCCTTTAAGTTTGACAATAATTATATATTAAATTACAATTCCAAACACATTTTAAATATAGGTTTTATTCAAAAATATTTATTCTGCATTTAAATATCATGTATATCATATTCACAACAAACACAACAATCGTCCTAACCTCGACAATCGTGGATATTCCATAAGAGACATTCGTGTTCCAACTATCATGTAATTAGAACAACATCCACAGTTCTATTCACGTCTTACGGTAAGATCGCGACAATACCTGGTACGCTCGAATAATTAAGTTGATCTATTAACTATTAAACAAACACACCTATGAATAAGACCGCGATTCATCGTAGTTATTCCAGAAGTATTATTCGTTTTCCAACTATCCCGTATATCATATTCGAAACAAACACAACAGCCGACTTGAAATGGCAAATCATGATTATCCGGATGAGACATTCGTGCTCCAACTATCCTGTAGTTAGCACAACATCCGCTATTCTATT
The DNA here is from genome assembly GCA_025802335.1 of Pinguicula primuliflora. Lineage (NCBI taxonomy): Eukaryota > Viridiplantae > Streptophyta > Magnoliopsida > Lamiales > Lentibulariaceae > Pinguicula > Pinguicula primuliflora. The sequence goes on along the minus strand of JAOYMZ010031700.1, from coordinate 5,430 downwards.
CACGTTGGATAGGAAGAGCGCGATTATACGTGGTAAACCCGAACAAGCTGTCGGGCACTAAATATTTAAAAATAATCAATCCACCAGAACTTTGTTATACCATATTTAATTATCCCGTATAGCATATTCAGAACAAATACAACAATCGTCCTGATCTCGGACAATCGTGGATATTTCGAAAGAGACATTCGTACTCCAACAATCCTGTAATTAGCACAACATCAGCTGTTCTATTCACGTCTGACGGTAAGATCACGACAATGCATGGTAAGACTAGATAATTAAGTTGGTCCATTAACTATTGATAAGTTGTTTTTAGGCCAACTTATTCGTACTATTCTTATCTATATATTGTTAGAATTCAAGTATTTCTCTACCATTTTTAGTCACTAATTCTATCTTTTTGAGTTGTATGTGTTCCGGACCAAATAATGGGAAAATCAGACTGAAATCAGGGTAAAATGACGAGAAATTGATGAGGCCCCCACACTAGTTTCCCTATTTTCCGAAATTGCACTTTGGGCCCCAACTTTCCGAAAATTGGATTTTCACCCCAAAGCATTAAAAAGGAAGAAAAAATCCTTTTTTTTGAGCAAGTGGGCCAGGTAAAAAATGGGGAGACGGTGGTCAATTTGAAAGGGAGAAGAGTGGGCCAAATTGGAAAAAAGAAACACACTAGGAGGCGCACAAATTTGGGGGGAAAAAGGACAAAAAAATAGAAAAGGGGTAGAAAAAAAAAAGAGAATCCTCTCTCACAGGGGGCAACACGGCCGCACGGCCAAAAGAACGGGAGAAAAGAAGGGGAGAAAAGCGGGGAGAAAGAAGGAAGAAAGAAAGTAAGCCGGATAAAAAATTTTGCCGAACAAGCGATATGGGAGAATTCAGATCTTCTTTTTGTACTTCTTTTCTTGCATTCTTTGGGTGTTGGGAAATAAGAAATTGATCCTGTGAACATCCGATTTTTGTGATTTGGAGATTGAATTTTCTACTCTAGTTTTCATGAATTCTTGCATAATTAAATTCGATATGTCTTTGCTTATATCAGAATTGAATTTGTTTTTATACATGAGCATGAGTAGCTAATTCTTTTGTATGGGGTTGTTGTAGTTCTTTTGTGCATAATTAATTAGGGTATCTAATTATATGAAGCAATAGGATTTATTTATTGTTTGTTGTCTATTAATGTCTTCAATTATCTAGGGGGAGTAGGACCACCGAGCCACCAATCTTAGGAAATTCGAGACATGAGGATCACCGAGCCCTAGAGACTAGAGGAGTAGGACCACTGAGTCACCCTTTAGATAGCTCAAGCAAACAATATTCTAGTTTAGGCGCTATTGGCTTGGGTCTAGCTAGAAAGGTTCAATACCTGGATCTCTATCACAATTTATCATGAGAACTAACGTTAATTGATAGGTCATAAGTTAGAAGATAACCACCTAGAAGTAGGGAACCCTATGGCCTTTGAAGTGAACTAATAAACATTGCATGTTTAAGATACCCTATATTAATTATGTGCATTTGAATAAAACTACAACCCTATACTCCTTTTTCCCATCAATAGTTCTCTAGAACTTGTCGTCCTTTTTCGTTGTTTCTTTTTAGTTAGCTTATTTAGTTGTTAGAAATCACCAATTGAAATCCCTCCAATTTAATTCTGAATCAGTAATTTGCAGGATAATAGTATAAGTCAATCTACACCGAGTCCTTGAGAGATTCGACCTCGGGGGTGTACTTTGTACGCTTATGAGTTATTTATTTGATCACGCACTACAATGAGATGACTTCCACTGTGAGCTCGTTGGGGGGAGCCAAGAGGTTAAGTTGACAGCTTTTTGCACTTTTTGAGGAATGGATATCCCAAAACAGTGGAAGATGGCAGACTTCATGGCATTGTTGGTATGTTTCAAGCTAGAATTATATACGATATATGCCACCTGCAATAAGACTGCATGTAGGACAGAGGTGTACGAAATAGTGCAAGAGTCATATCTACAAGAGCATCTATATTTCCAAATTTCCCAACAGGTAATAATGGATACAGTGTGACATAAAGTGCAAAGAGATGAACTCCCCGTTATGCTGAACCATGTAGTTAGCCGGTGCAATATGGATCCTGTTTGAGAGTGAAATCTAAATATGCCTTCAAAGTGATTCCAGAGATACTATGCTAGCTCACTATTAGAGAACAAATGCTCAACAGATTCTAGGCTTGAAGATGAAGAGCAGCATGAAATTTTGAAGCTAGATTAATTCCTTTTGTTTGAATGTTCATATCCACAGGTAAAATATTATGCAAAAGCTTCCGTAAATGTAAACTAATCATAATAGGCATGTAAGATGTCCAGATCTGCACAAAAATATCACATGAATGTTGTTTATGTCGAACTACATTCCATGTTGATTTAATGGAAAAGGTGCCTGTTAATTCAGGCTCCCATCAACTTATGTCATTGCTTGAGAGAATCTGTACCTACTTTACCTTTTCAAGGATGCTTGGATGTAAAAGATCATTCAAACAGCCGTTGTGCCATGCTTGATTGTAAGTGTTGTGGCACACTAATAAGGAGGGAAGGGTAACCGGATTTAGTTCTTGAAGACTGCAAGCCATTTGTCAAACCAAAAGCTGATGCTCCCTTTTCCAATTAACCATGTTGTGTTAGCTAGCATTATAGGTCGAGTTGTGGTTAGAGTCTTCCAGACGTGTGAGTGATGATTAGAGTATGGTGCTATTGCAGGGGGCTGAGTAAGGCAGTACTTATAGTGCATAAATTTTTTCCAAAGTGGGTTTCCTTAGCGGAATAGTCACCAGAGTTTCATGTTTGCAGCTGTGCACATATCTTCGAGCCTCCTCAATACAAAGCCTCCTTCTTTGGTACGAAGGCAGATGGATTTCCAACATTTCCAACGGCGTTTATTTTTTCCATGTTCTTGGCCCCAGAAAAATTTGGAGAATATTGATTCTATAGTTTTTATAGTTGTCTTTGGTGGAGAAAGGGTGAGAATTTGATATATTGGAATACTATACAATACTGATTTCAGTAGAGTTAGTCTTCCTCCAGGTGAGAGGTATTTTGAGCCCCACCCTTCAATTCTATTTATGATTTTAACAAATAAAAGGTTAAACAGATTGAAAGATTTCCTTCCCTGGTATAGAGGAGTCCCTAAGTAGGTCATTGGGAGCGGTGAGTGTTGAATTCCAGTCCAGTTAGTAATGGTGCATCTTTTTGTGCGTGAAACGTTTTGTGAAATGATGAATGTGCATTTTTGTAAATTAATTTTCTGACCAGAGCAGTTTTCGTACTTGTGTAATAGGTTTAAACAAGCTGTTAGAGCCTTTTTTGTTCCCCTAGTGAAGATGATAATATCATCAGCATAAGCTAGATGAGATAGGACTTGACACCAATTTGGGACCTTAAAAGCTGTCCAGGGTTTACTGCTGATGAGATTGTTGAGGCTTCTATTGAGAACTTCAGCAGCAATGATAAACAGCATTGGGGAGAGTGGGTCACCTTATCGCAAACCCCTGGATGATTTGAAGAAGCCATGGATTTGTCCATTTGTGAGGATAGAGAATGAGCAACTAGAAATGGTTCTCCAAATGATATCTATGAAAAATTCCAAAAAACGAAAGGCTCTTAATACTGAGATAAGAAAGATCCAAGAGATTCGGTCAAAGGCTCTGGCCATGTCTAGCTTTATTGCTATGTTATGGTCATTTTTTTTGTCTAGGTAATGGAGCATTTCGTGAGTCAGGAGTATATTGTCAGTTATTACTCTTTCCTTGACAAATCTACTTTGTTGTGGAGAGATTATTAAGGGAACGAATTGAGCGAGTCTATTGGCTAAGATCTTGGTAATAATTTTTCCTGTGAAGGTGCAGAGGCTGATAGGTCTTAAATTGAGCGAATCATTTGAACGAGGTCTTCTGAGATGACATCCCAGCAGGATTGAAAGAAGGCTCTTGTAAAGCCATTGGGTCCTGGGGCACTATCTTTGTTTAGTAGAAAAACAGTGTCTTTGATCTCATCTTTTGTTCGCCACTCTGTTAGTTGTGTATTTATTTCATCTGTAATAAGATGAGGCATGACTTTTATTAAATCTGTGGGATCAAGTGTGGCTTCTAAGGTTAGCTGTTGTTTGAAAAATGATTCCAAGTGTGATGGAATGTTTTCTGTGGTTATAGTTTCATTATTTTCATTTTTGAGGGCTATTCTAGTATTCCTTAATCTCTTATTTGAATTGTTTTATGAAGGAATTTTGTGTTTTTATCTCCTTCTTTCAGCCATTTTATACGCGCCTTTTCCTTCCAATAAATTTCTTCTGCAAGGAGATGCTGCTTATATTTAGCTTGTGCTTGGTGAATGTTGGTCCTATCTTGGCTAGAATCTGAAATCTCATATATTGATTCTAATTCCAAAATTTGATCTTCTGTTTGTTTAATGTTTTGTAAAATGTTTCCATAGATTGATTTATTCTAGTCCCTTAAATCTTTCCTTAGCCTTTTAAGTTTGAAGCTGAAAGTGTTCATTGGGGAGAGTGGGTGGGTTTGTTGATGCCAGAAGGAATTTACTGTGCTCTGGAAAGAAGGGTGTGGTATCCAGAACTGATGGAACTGGAATCTAGAGAGTTTTTTGCCGCTATTTTGGGTTAGTTCTATCAATAACGGGGCATTATCAGAGGGATTCCTATGTAAGTGTGAGACTTGGACTGGTGGGCCATGCTCTAACCATGATTCAGATAATAGAACTCGATCTAACTTTTTAAGGATCCTATTTGGAATTCTTTGGTTATTACTCCAGGTGTATTGGCTTCCTAGGAATCCTGTATCTGTAAGCTTACAATCATTTATTGTATTTATGAAATCTGACATTGTGCATAAATGTGCAGGTTTTCTACCATTTTTTTCGTCTGGTGAGGAGATAACATTAAAATCTCCTCCCACAAACAGGGGTTCAGAGATTTGGGATGAGATGTTGCGGAGTGTTTGCCATATACTCCACAAAAATAAAAGGGACAAGCAGAATCTACTATATTAAGTTCTGTCTTGATGACTAAACCTTGTTCAGTGTCTAGGAATAGTGTGCAACTTATTTTTTGTTTCCATAAAATCTAGATGTGGCCTGAGATATTGGATATTGCATCATCAAATCTTAATTTTTTGGTAATCTCTTGTAATTTGGATTTGTCAATTTTTGGTTTTAGAATAATTAAGAGATCAATTTTATGAATCTTAATTAGATTTTTCAGCCATTACCAGTGTTTGAGAAAGCGTTAGGCGGTCCCAAGGCATTTTGGGGCCGCCCAGGGCCCAGGCCGCCTAGGCGGCGCCCAGCCGGTTGGGCTAAACATTTATTTTTTAATTTATTTTTTTTTGCCAAAAAAAAAAATTCAAAAAAAAGTCGGCCGCCCCGGGCGCTTGGGCGGGCG
>JAOYMZ010031689.1:0-16514 GCA_025802335.1 Pinguicula primuliflora | reverse complement strand
CATTTAGTTCGAAGGAAATAAAGCTAGAACATCATGGCTTGGCTCAATTGAGCCCCAAACCTAAAGAGTTAGCTCATTCTACAAGCATGAGCATAAGCAAAATCCGAAACAAAACAAGGAAATGCCATAGAAACTAAGAAAAGGTAATCTCCATCCTCTGTGCTATCCCATGCTACCTTGGGTCATACCTGGGGGTTCCTATCTTGCATTCCAGAATTGCTCAGCATGCGCATGAGGGTCTTCTTCTCAAAATGCGGAACCAAATCACATTTTGGAGGTCCCAGAAAATATCGATGGCGGGGCGGCTTGTTTTATGGAAGTCCATCCTCTGTGCTATCCCATGCTATCAAATGCAAACCACCATGTTCCCAATGTCCTCTTGTGTTGAGTTGGATAGAATCATTCGATCATTCCTATGGAATGGCGATGAAGTGGGCTCTGGCCCAGGACTGATAGCTTGGTTGACCATTTGCTGGAGTAAATCCCAGGGCGGACTGGGGCTTCAACTTTTCAGAGATATCAACAACACCTTCATGCTTAAGTTGGCGAGGGAACTTCTTGTTGGTCCGGACAAATTATGGAAAAGGATCTTTCGAGCTAAATACAATCGGAGATGCAAGGACTTACTTCCCCATGTGGTAGCGGGACGGTCTCACATTTGGAGGAACATCTCTAAACACTTTGAGACAGTTAACTCATGCACGAGATGTGTGATTAGAGATGGTTCAACGGTTTGCTTCTGGTCGGACTGGTGGTACCCTTTTGATAGGGCTTTGGCACCTTGTGTCCTGATATCCTTATCAAATTCTGATTTAACTTTTAAAGTTTCTGATTTTTGTTCTGCCGCAGGCGAGTGGGACATTCCCAGACTTGCAAGTTGTCTTCCACAGGATCTATTGTCGCGGCTCCTTACTATCCCGAGCACTCTGGCGACTGCGGGCCCTAACTGTCGTTCCTTGGCCCTATCCAAACATGGTACATTCACTTGTGCATCGGCGATCGAGGGAGCAATCCGTCCAACACCACCAGCGGACCCTGGCCCCGTCGTCCCATGGAGATCCCTCTGGCGCATTGCTGTATCGGAGGCAGCCAAACTGATGCTTTGGTGTGCCCTACATGGTGCCTTGTGGACGAACAACGAGCATTATCGTCGCCGCATTGCAGAGTCACCATCCTGCCACAGATGTGGCCAACCAAAAACAATCCTACACGTCCTGAGGGATTGTCCATGCACTAAAAGAATTTAGGCTTTTCTATCCTCTTCCATCTCTCATTTGTTTTTCCGACCTGCCTTGCTACCTGACTGGTTTATTCTTAACACTGACAGTTGCATTGTTGATTGGCAGGTTCACTTCATCCTCACCTGCTGGAAATTGTGGACTGCCCGCAATGAAGAACTATTCCAGGGGAAGCATTGGGCTAATACGAGTCTTGTTAGCTCCATCATGGCATGTTACGAAGAGTCGCGGCGCCTGCTACCCAAATCGTGCATCTCTGGGATCCTAGCTGCACAGCCCATCCTGAACCCAGTGGCTATTCCGGAAGTGGATGGAGACCTTCCATCTGGAGGTCTATATCTTATGGTGGATGCGGCTGTGAGCAAGAGTTCCAACCGTGCTGCATGTGGCAACATACTTCTCTCCCAGACCGGGTCACAGATACTAACATTCCAGATCAGTATTGGCACTTGCTCACCCCTGTCGGCAGAAATCTGGGCAATCTGGCATGGGCTTTCCTTATTCCATCAGTCAGCTGGGGTAAGCATCTGTGTGCTATCAGATTCACAAACCGTTGTGGATCTTATCAATGGTCAGAAGAACAGCGTGTTGCATGAGGAGTTGGTCCATCATATTTGTGGACGTCGGGGCTCCTTTGCTTCCATCATCTTCCACTTCATTAGAAGAACTCACAATTCGGAGGCAGATTCCTTGGCAAAACAGGCTCTCTCATCCTCCTTTCAAACGATGGTTGTCGTGGTTCTATCGGCGGCCAACACAGTGATACCATCTGAAGCACCCCTACTGCTGCCTTCATTAGCCTTCTCCGGCGTTGTCCCAAGCAGGGGAATAGCTTCCACAGGCTAGCCCCCCATTCCATCATGGGCATAAGCGGGTCCCCAGATCGTCATCTCAGCTTTGTTTTTGATCCTCCTTGAACGGTCACTCTTATTCTTCGGCGCTTTTGCCTCCTAAGTATGTAAAAAAAAGAAACTTCTCCAAATGTCCTCAAACGTGGTTAACTCCTGAAGATGACTTGAAGTAGAATGGCCCAGGTATATTGTGGTGGAAGGGCAGATCCATCCTTGCAATCGTTTGGAAGTTATGCACACAAGAAGGACATATCAATAACTGGACTGCCTCTCTGTACCAGAATGTATATATTCTGTTATCCCTTTGTCTGGCGGCCAAATCAGAACTTGGTATCTTCATGAAATGTGTAGATAACTTCTTGACCTAGCTCCATGCCTAATTCCAGATTAATCCCTTCTGCCATTTGTGAGATAAGTCGGTTGCAAGGACTGATCAGTCCATTCTCAATCTTTTCCTGATTTGGTAAGGCTCATTTCTACCAACTTTTGGGCCTTTTCTAGAATTGTCAAATGGTCCCCTCCTTGTATTATTGGATTGAGCCTTGTATGTATTTTGGTTCTAGCCTTCATTGCACACTGTTGGACATGGCTTGGACCATTGAAATGTTGCAATGGTGCAAGTGCCTGGACGATGGACTCCGCATGGGACATGAACGTTTTTGCAGTCTGCTCGTGGCAGGTTTCGACAATGATCCTTCAGTAGGTTCACCTAAAGAAATCTTGTTACTTCTCCATCCTCTAAATGATAAGGTTCAGTGGACTTCTTGCGATGTGGCAATCGGCAAACCACACATATCGTCTCGATCCGAACAATTCACCGAATCATTCAATTGGTAAGAGCGACGGGCGGTGTGCACAAAGGGCAGGGACGTAGTCAACACGAGCTGATGACTCGTGCTTACTAGGAATTCCTCGTTTAAGACCAACAATTGCAATGATCTACCCCCATCACAATGAAATTTCAGAGAGTACCCAGACCTATCAGTCAAGGTTATAAACTAGTTGAATACATTAGTGTAGCACGCGTGCAGCCCAGAACATCTAAGGGCATCACATACCTATTATTGCCTCAAACATCCGTGGCCTAAAAGGCCGTAGTCCCTCTAAGAAATTGGCCATGGAGGGATACATCCGCATAGCTAACTAGCTTACACTGCATTTGGGTGTGTCATTTTTAGATAAGCGGACGATATTGTCTTAGTGGTTGAGACGAAGGAGGAGGTCAATGCTAAGTTAGAGCGTTGGAGAGAAACATTGGAGTCAAAGGGCCTTCGATTGAGTCACTCTAAGATGAGTATATGGCATGCAATTCTGCCAATGAAATGGAGGAAAGTAGAACAAAAGGTATGATTGCGAACCAGACCCTCCAACAGAAAGATAGTTTCAAATATCTAGGATCCATCGTACAAAATGATGGATGTCTGGAAGGCGACGTTATCCATCGCCTCAAGGTTGGATGGATGAAATGGCGGTCGGCTATTGGAGTGTTATGTGATAAAAAAGTCTCACTCAAGGTAAAGGAAAAATTTTATAGAACAGTAGGCATTTATCTATTTTCTGTATTTGTGTAGACATTTATTTATTTATTTCGTTATGTATGTAGTGCATGGTTGGGGTAAGTAGCTGTTTCAATTATATGTGATTTTCTTTTTTATTATTATTATCATTTATTTATTTTTTTTATTATTATTATTATCATTATTATTACTATTAATATTGTTATTATTATTATTATATATGTATATTATTTTTTTATTTTTATTTTTATTTTATTTTTTATTTTTATTTATTTTATTTTATTTTATTTTTATTTATTTTATTTTATTATTATTTTTAATTTTTTTGAGCTGAGGGTCTCCACGGAAACAACCTTCCCATCCTGTTGAGGGGTAAGAATATGATTGCGTACATCTCATCCTGCCTAAATGCGGGATTTACAGGGTATGTTTGGTTTGGTTTGGTTATTTTTAGATAAGTGGTTGGTAAAGATCCAAAATGATTATGCTCCACGCTACAGTTTTCCCATGTGAGCGTGGTCCTGAGCAATCGTAACCTTTGCTTAATGAGTACATTTACAACTAGTTAACGCTCCTATTACATTTGGTGGATCCCAATTTGTAGAGATTGAAGGAGTGCTTATCTGATTGTTTGTTCTTTTTCTACCATTCCAGCTTATTACTTATCCTCAGAATATTAAGCTTCAATTTCCGGCCATAAGACTTTCTTTTGCGTGATACATGGAGAATAAACACCGGTAATGTGCACTACTTGTCCTTCAATAATTCCTGAGACTCCTATAGAATAAGTGTCTTCCCAAGAAGATAATAGGAGGACGTGAGCCTTATTCCATGTGAGTAGGATACCACCAGATACTCCAGCCGAGGCTTATATACATATTCACAATCGATTTGATGTTCCAATAATTTCTTGATCATTCTCGGGCCTATTTCATTAAGTTTTGTTTCCTATACTGCCATAATTTCAACATTGTATTTCTTCAACAGATTTCTTAATATTCTTTTTTGGTGGGGCTTCCCAGACCTTATATGCTCCAATTGCAAATATTCATTGAGGAACCACTATGAATTGCTCTATTTGTTCCCTTTGCAGATGTTCATTTTCTTTTTCCATTTCCTTTTCAGTATCCAGTGCTTGCACCTCTCGATCTCTTAGCTCCATATGAATACAACTTTCAACCATTTTGTTCTCAACACCTGCAAATTTATTCCAATAGTGTGGCCAAATTCAATGATACTCATAGTTTCTTGTTCTCCTTTTTCAAGGTTTCTTAGTTACCTTGCTTTTGCCTTTTATCCAAGTGTTTTTTGTATTCTGTTTCCACTTTCCTCCGCATTTCTTGTACTTTAGAGAATAATTCTTGATTTTCTTCATCCCTTGGGATGGAATGTTGTGTTAACTTACTTTCCACAATCGCATTAGATGCATTCAGCTCCTGACTTTCTTCATGAGTGACATTGCATATATCATCATTTCCAGTGTCATCCTTTATTCCTAATAGTTTCTTCATGTGTGAAATTTCTTCTTCTGCCGATCTGATATATTTTCCCAATAGTTGATGAGAGTGGGTGAGCAAAAACTGATGACCCGTTGTAAGGGATGGGAGGCCCAATGACTCGTGCGCGGGCCAAGAGGATGAAGGACGCATTGAGCATGCTGCTGGAAGGTGTGACAAGACAAGAGGAAGCTAAACTGAATGCCGGCAAGTCATGGATCAACATGATCACGATGGTAGAAGACCAAGATGCGCGTGAGGGAGTCATGGCAGGCGAGATGGGCCCCGCGAGCTCATTACCTAGTCATTAAATTAGGATTAAAGTTTGGACTATTAAAGTTTATTATTTTGGTAATTTTTTAATTAGGATATTATTAGGATTCCTTGTTTCCTCAAATTCTGATTCACGTGCAACGAGAACTAGAACTCAAAGGCTGACACTAAATACTAAAAAAAAACGGAATTTTTCCTCCTTCCTTCTTTTTTTTCCTCCTTTCTTCTTTTTTTTCCTCCTTTTTTTTCACCTTTTTTTTCTCCTTTTTTTTCCTCCTTTCTTCTTCTTTTCCTCCTTTTTTTTCTCCTTTTTTTTCTCCTTTTTTTTCTCCTTTCTTTTCTTTTGTTTTTTCTCCTTCTCTTTTTTTTGTATCTATCGGCAGATCGGGGGAGGAGGACATCTAAACTAACAAGGACTCTTTTTTTTTTTGGTGCAAAGAAGGCAACGGATCAACGAGAAGTCCTCTCTTTTTTTTTTTTTGCTTAGGGTGGAACAAGAGTTGAGAAATTCTCAACTAACTAGACACAAGAATAATTCCGCCCTCGCTCTGATACTCAATGATGTGTATCCTTATGCGTGCGGAATTATAAATGCGGAATCGGGAACTTGTTCTCATAGGAATCCGTAGGATGGAAAACGAACGGGATGGAAGAATCGTATTATGCCGTAGAAACCCAACCAAATATGGAACATCAACCCCTAGCCAATTGCTACGCTAGAAACGGACGTAAACCAGAGGATTAGTCGAACGTCTACCAGAGGATCTACCATGCGACAAATACGGATATCGCAGAATCAACCTTTACCTGCACCTAAGGAACAAGCAACCTAGTTCTCTTCAGAATAGGAATTCAAGAAGCAAAGAGATCCCTCTCAAGCTCGTAATAATCTTCAAAAATCTGTCCTCAAAAATTCAAACCCTAGGCCCTTTAAATAGGCTTACAAAACAAGGCAAATAAGACTTCTAAGAAAACAAGGAATCCTAATAATATCCTAATTAAAATATTACCAAAATAATAAACTTTAATAGTCCGAACTTTAATCCTAATTTAATGACTAGGTAACGAGCCGGCAGCGCCCATCTCGCCCGCCACGACTCCCTCATGCGCATCTTGGCCTTCTACAAACATGAGCATGTTGACCCATGACTTGCCGGCATCCAGTTTAGCTTCCTCTTGTCTTCTCACACCTTCCAGCACCATTCTCAACGTGTCCTTCATCCTCTTGGCCCACGCACGAGTCATTGGGCCTCACAGTTCTGGCTTTCCCACTCTCATCATATGATTTATTATTTGTGTCGGAGGAGTTTTGTACATATATTCATGTAATGAACATGAAAGAAGTGTAAGAAAAATCAAGAGAAAAGTGTTTCTCTTAAATCGTGTTCTATTATGGTATCGGAGCTGGGGAATTGATCCCCAATTTTTTCATCATCTACCAGTGTGCGAGACATTGGCAGAAGCGGCTGCTCTCGTGAAGGTAGTCTGGATTCTAGGTGGGCAATTGAAGTCACTCATGGAAAAGAAGGATGATCAACAGATCACAATCGAGGGGCAATCCGACAGTGGCTGCAAAACTCATGTAGTTTTTGATGTACAACTCGATAATCAGAACTACACAGTGTGGAAGAGGTGTATCGAAATGGCGATCGGCGGCAGGAGGCGAATCAACCATATCACAGGGGAGCCTCCACCACCAAGAGAAGGAGATCACGGGTACCAATCATGGTGGGAAAAGGACCTGCAAGTTTATGAATGGATTACAAAAAACATCGATCGAAGCATACAAATTTGAACTTTCCAACAGTGAAAGTCTTATGGAAGGGAGTAGCGAAGACATATCAGTCTGGTGAAAACTTACAGATCTATGCTCTTACCACAAAGGCTATAGTCTGAAATATGGTGAAATGCCAATCGAAGAATATTACTGTTGGATTTGTGATTGTATTGATTTTGTGTATGAATTGAATATGAACACAAAGATTTTATGTGGTTCGGGAATTTCATACGCCACGGAGGAGATTTCTTTTCCTTTTTTTCACACACTTTTCCTTTGTGGTTGCACATTACATTTATAGAGTTTACATCATGATTTCTACTCATCTCCACTACCCGAAGATCCCGTGAATCATGGGATCGTGGGATAAGGAAAGATTTGGGTGAGATTTGATTTTTTTTCCAAATCTTTCCTTATCCTTACAACTTACATTTTCTCAACACTCTCCCTCAAGTTGGGTGTAGGATATCTGACACCTAACTTGCATAGTACTTCATGGAATAGTCGTCCATTTATTGCCTTAGTCAAAATATCTGCAAGTTGATCTTCCGACCGCACAAAGGGAAATGTAATACACCCACTGAACCATCTGCTTTTCGCTTAACCATATAGACCCACCTACATCCAACTAGTTTCTTCCCGGAGGGTAGCCTACATTTCTCCCATATTTTGTTTTTCATCAGAGCTCCATTTCTTCTTCCATTGCATTTTTTCATTCATGACTTTCCATTGATTCAATTTCATTTCGAGGTACATCATCAGTATATATAGCTGTCGTGAAGGCTTGTGCAGTTTCAGTCAAGCTCCCCCTGACCAGATCAGCCACAGGATACTTCTGAGTTCTTGGACAATGCTCTGGAGTGTATTTCTTTGGCTTCACACCCCTAGTAGACCTTGGAGGTAGAATGTATCCGGATGTCCCTGGACTTACTGCATCATAATCAATAGAAGAATCTAGAACAGAATCTCAAACAGGAATCTCCGGAGAAAGGGTACTTACCTGAACATCTATCGAAGAATTTGGAGGAGGTGACACTGACCGATCATCTGGATGTACTATGTCGATGTCATGAGCTTCTGAACAGGGCCTCCCTATCTCGTGAGACGGCTCTCGTGCATGAGGCACATGAGTCACTGTAGGAGAAGATTTGGCTCGTGTGTGAGGCACATGAAATGTCTGGGACGTCGGAACATTATGACACAAATCTGGGCTAGACGCGTGAGGCTCATGAGTCGGTTGTGGCGGCTCTGAAGTAGGAGAGAACACAAGCCAATCAAGAGGGTTCCATTCCATCTCAATCTTCTCCCCCTGACCCCTTGATTGGGTCACATAGTAGTACTGTGTTTCAACAAAGTTACAGTCCATAGTAGTCATAAGCTGCCCTGTTCGAGGATTAAAACACCGATAGCCTTTCTAAAGGCCCCCATATCCCACAAATACATACTTTTCAGCACATGCATCAAACTTCGTACGATGACTTTTAGGAATATGTACGTAAACAGAATAGCCAAACACACGAGGAGTTAGAGATAAGGGAGCTGGAATCTGAGTAAAGTCAGATAAAGTTTGAATAAGGGTTTGAAATTTTAAGATTTCAGACGGTAACCTATTGGCTACATACACAGAGGTGACTACTGCTTTAGGCCCAAAAATTGACGGGACATGTGACTCAATCATCAATGCCCGAGTGATTTCGAGGAGAAATCGATTTTTCCTCTCAGCAACTACATTTTGCTGAGGAGAATAAGGACATGAAATTTGGTGTAGTACCCCCTTTTCGACACAAAAATTTTTCATGGGGTGATTGACGAATTCACCCTCATTATGAAATCGGAGTATGCAGATTTTGGTTTCAAATTGGGTGAGAATCATTTTGTAGGACTGGACAAATTTGTCAAAAACATACGACTTATTTTTCAAAAAATATACACACGTCATGCGAGTGCAATCATCAATAAAGAGTACAAAATATCTGAGACCCTGCCCCCCAATAATAGGAGCTGGTCCCCAAACGTCAGAATGAATCAATGAAAACATTATCTGAACACGAACATGTTTTGACATAAAAGGCTGTCTATGGCTCTTCGCCAGAATGCAAGTTTCGCAATTGAAAGAAAAACTAAAAAGCTTAGGAAATAACCGACGAAAATATGACTGTGATGGGTCAACTTTGGGAATCTAGTGACCCACGAGTGAGGAGTGTCTGTCCTTCCGAAGCGACTTCATCAACATAGTACAGTCCATCCCGTTCAGTTCCAAGCCCAATTATTTTCTTCGTACGGATGTCCTGTAAAATACAGAAGTTAGGACACAATACAATTCAGCTCTTTTGAAATATGGCAAATTGAAAGCAACTTGTATGATAAGGATGGAACATAAAGGCATTTTGATAATCTTATGGAGGGAGAGATTTCAATCATGCCTGCACTTTTAACCGTCACAAAGGTACCACTTGCTATCTGAACCACTTTTTTATGTGTTTTTTGCTATTCAATAATGTCAGATGAATCAAATGAAATAGTATTGGTAACCCCACAGTCGAAAATTCATTTAGAATTTTTCGTTGGGCTCGAATTTCCCTTTCTCGTGACCTGGGCCGCTTTTCATATTTCTTCATGGCCCAATTTATCTAATTTCCGGCCTGTTCTCGAAAAATCCTCTTTTTTCTGCAAATTGGGTGGCTATCCAATTTTTTCATTCTCGCCCAATTTGGCCGATTGCAGTCCAATCTGCACTTCATCGAAAAGACCGAAACATCCCTGTGGAAAGAACTTGGCAGACGAAACATTCTGAGGGCATTTTTGTCCTTTCACATTCAACAAAATTTTATAAGTACCTCGGGTTGGTGGATCGTGTAGACGGTTTCTATCGTCTCAATCTGGATTTCATCTCTCCCAATTCTTCCTCTGCCAAGGTTCGCCGTTGCAATTTCCTCGACGAAATCCTCCTCTGGTGGGTTGTGATCACTGTCTGTGATGGCAACCCGGTCGCCCCGCCTTCCGTACGCTATGCGTCCGCCTCTACAACCTCCTCTGTTGAAACCCTGGTACCTATTCAATTTGAAAAAATTTGCCTTCCTGTGTCCTGGAATTTGGCAATACTCTTAGTAGGGTTGCCGGTATGATGAATTCTCGACTTGGTTCGTGACTTCTGATCGGCGATTCAGTGTTGGTGTTGGATTTTCGGGGCGACGACCTGCCTCTGTCACTCTAGGTCCGTACGCTGCAAATCCTGTCCCAATTTGGCCCAGTGATGAGATGTTCAGTCCACTGAAGGTCACGTCGTTCGATTTCTAGATTTGAGCACGCACGGCCTCCCGACGCACCGTTGCATAGGCTGCATCTATTGAGGGTAAGGGAGATTGTTTGAGTATATCACGAATAATCTCCTCGTATGCTGGATTCAATCCGGCAAGAAACTTGAACAGGCAATATTCTGTCTGAATCTGATTGTGTTTGTCGATGTTGGCGATGCATTTCATGGGATTCGGCCATCGTCTGTCAATTTCGGTCCATAGTGAGTTGCACGAGTTGTAATACTCCTCAAGTTGTGATGTCCCTTGTACAATTCTGTCGGCCTTCATTACCAAGTTGAAGATTTGTAGACTATCTTCGCCTTTATTGAAGGTCCGTGCAAGAATCTTCCATAATTCGAAGGAGTTCGGGTAGTAAATGAATTGGTCAACGAGTCGACGAGTCGATGGACTTCGTGACCCATTGGAAAACCTGGGTGTCTTGTTTCCGCCATTATTTGTAACCTGGGTTGTCCTTCTGCAGCTCCTTGGCTTCGCTTGTGATATATTCTAGGCGGTCTTTGGAGATAATGGCCAGTTCAATCTTACGAGCCCACAAAACATAGTTATTGTGGTCGAGTTTGATGTCAATGATGACATTCGAATCTTTGTTCTCTTTGGATGATTTTCTGTCTGAGACTCAATGAATTTGACAATCTCTTGATTCACATATTGCTGAACTTCCGTCTGTGATACAATGTGGTCACTGGCCAATCCTTTCTCCTTCTCCATAGCTTTGCTGAACTTCGGTAGATGAGGATGCAGTCTTCAAACCTGCTCCGATACCATGTTGGATTTGTGATTGTATTGATTTTGTGTATGAATTGAATACGAACATGAAGATTTTACTCGGTTCCAGAATTCCCTACTCCACGGGAGCGATTTCTTCTCCTCTTTTTCACACACTTTTCCTTTTTGGTTGCACATTACATTTATAGAGTTTTCATCACGATTTCTACTCATCTCCGCTACCCGAAGATCCCGTGAATCATGGGATCATGGAAAGATTTGGGTGAGATTTGATTTTTTTTCAAATCTTTCCTTATCCTTACAACTTACATTTTCTTAACAATTACAGCCTGAGCAAGAACCTGTGGATGGAAGTGGACGGAAGGCGTCCAAATCCGATGACGGATCCAGAGGACATACTGCGATTCAATGCCTTACAGGATGAGCATCGACATTTCAAATTTCTTGGAGGTCTAGATGATGTATTTGATGTTATTGTACATGACATTCTGCGTGAACGAAAGCTACCAGACATGGACGAGGCCTACCGAATCATCTGACAGGAGGCGGCCAGGAGACATATCCTCGGGCCTAGATAGAAAACTGGGTCAGATTCAGGTTTCGGGTCAGGCCTCGGGTCGGGTCTGACCCTTTAAAATATGGATGCTAGAGCTGGGTCGGGTGGAAATGGGCCGACCCAATAACCAAGACTCGACACTGGAAATGGGCAAACCCATGAAGTTGGCGGAGTCAACTACGGGTCAAGAGCATACGACGCCCATCCAGGAATAGATCCGACACAGCAACAGCAACCCCTCCATCATCCGCCAGCCGCCATCGCTGGAGGCACACCACTTTACGACCGGTCAGAACTGCCCAATTCTGGACTGAACTCATCCTTTCAACAGGAGACTCGCTATTTCGACAATTGTGGTATCCAGGGCACCTACGGCGTGACTGCTACCGTGCTGGTGCTGGAAATCAATGTGGACGTGGACGGAGACAGGTCGGTCACCAGCACGACAACTGGCCACAAAGAGGGACAGCCGCCATGGGTGAAGTTCTAGATGAAGAGCACGATGCATAGGCTTTTGTGGTAGTCGAAGTTGGCATGCGAGGGCCCGATGGCAATCACCACTCCAGCCAGCAACAAAACCATTTCCGAAACCCAGAGAAGAGCCTGCTGTATAGAAGAGAGGAGGCCGCATCACAACATGGAGAGAGCTCATCTCAACGTGGCGAGAGAAGCTCAACACCTGGAATTTAGAGTAAAATTGGGCCTTCTAAATTATATAACAGGCTTCGTGTGAATTTTGGATCAGGAAAGGATGTTGGGTCGCGCTTTTATGAGCACAAGCATGTTCCAAACTCTGGGCGGGATCGCCGAATGAACTCAGGGAATCACTCAGTTAACAGTGGACCAAAATATTTCCCTGATGATTGTTTATGGGAATTGGACGAGGAAGACTCGTGTGCATTACTTAGCTCGGATCGAAAATCACAAAATTGGATTTTTGACAGCAGAGCAATTGACACTGTTACATATGATGCCTCGGATATTGGTGCTTTGCAGGTCCCCAAGAAGAAAATGATCCAAACGGTGAATGGAGAATTATTGCAGTCACTAAGACTGGGACGATTGAGATAATCCAGCACTGAAATTATCTAATTGTCTGCTTGTGCCCTCATTATCTCATAAGCAATTATCCATTAGCCATGTCACAAAGGAACTTAATTGGATGGTCCTGATGTATCTATCTTTTTGTGTATTGCAGGATATCCAGACGAAGGAGATTATTGGTCGTGGTACTGAACGTGATGGGCTGTACTATGTGGATGGGGTGAATTCTAAAGGCAGGACCTTGGCAATGTCCTCGAGTCAGAAGGGATGGTTGTGACATCGTCTTCTAGGTCATCCATCTGATGATTATCTCAAAAAATTATTTCCTGGACTTTCGTATTTTCTTATTTTGTGTGATTCATGTGCGCTTGCTAAAACTCATCGTACTTCATTTTCTTCTAGTATGTGTCATTTTGAAACTCCATTTGAACTAGTTCATGTTGATGTTTGGGGCCCTTCCCCCGTTATTGGAGGGAATGAATTTTGTTTTTTCTTCTTATTTGTTGATGTACATGTATGTTTTGGGCTTATTTCTTGAAACACAAATCTGAGGTGTTTGAGAAATTTCTTCAATTTCACCGCATGATCTCTACTCAATTTGGGGGCGGGTTTAAAATTTTCGAAACTGATAATGAGGGAGAATTTGTAAGCCACTCGTTGTCTCGTTTTTCCTCTGAAAAAGGTCTAGTTCATCAGACTACTTGTCTCTATACACCAGAATAAAATGGTGTAGCAGGACGGAAAATCCGAATTCTTTTGGAGATCACAAGGGCACTTATGTTCGATTCTGCTGTCTCAGGATACTTCTGGCCTGAAGCTATTGCAACTGCCACATATTTGGTCAATCATTTTCCCACTAAAATTCTCAAACTCCAAACACCATTGCAAGTCCTGTCCTCTCACACTAAAGTGTCGTCATATCTTACCATCTTACCTCGGGTGTTTGGATATTCGGTATTTGCACATATTCCTAAAGTCCACTGTATTAAACTCGATGCTTGTTCTCTTAAGTGTGTCTTTGTGGGCTATGGGGTGAATCAAAAGGAATATCGGTGTTATGATCCAGTATCTAAATGAGTTTTTACTATTCTCCATTGTGATTTTGTGGAATCTGAGTTCTTCTATCGTTCGATCACATCAGTGCGCAAGGTGAGGTGAGGTTGGATGACTCACTAGATTGAATCTCACTACCACCTATGGTTATTCCTGGAGTAGTGATCCCTACGGATACGGATGCAGTACAGCCCCATGTCCAGTGCCATCAAAAGATACTCCCTCTCCGGATATCGAGGTATGTACTGATGAGATTATTGATTTGTCATGTTCTGATGTGCCTGGTGAGATTATACAGCCTACTATGCAGCCCACTCGAGTTTGGCCTCCTAGGAGCACCAGGGGTATTGCAGCTCGGAAGTATTCACCTGACCATATACTTGGGAAAAAGAGATATCTTGTGTCCAGCCCGTTCAGGGGAAGAGAATCTGAGGGTGCCAAGACTTTTGTGACCGCATTGTATGGTGAGGAGATACTGAAGAATGTTGAGGAGTAAATGTCTATACCTGCATGGAAGATAGACATGGAGATGGAGATGGAAGCTTTGAAACAGAATCATACTTAGGAGAAGAGGCGGTTACCACCTGGTAAGCGCCCAATGGGATGCAAGTGGGTCTTCACGATTAAAAGGCAGGCTAACGGATCCGTTGAGCGGTACAAGGCAAGGCTGGTAGCTAAAGGCTACACACAGACTTATGGAGTGAACTACTACGAGACTTTCTCACCCGTGGCCAAGATCGACACCATCAGAGTTATTTTCTCTATTGCAGCCTACTGGTGCTGGCCTTTACATCAATTTGATGTGAAAAATGCGTTCTTACATGGAGAACTTGAAGAAGAGGTGTATATGAGGGAACCACCTAAGTTCTCACATGATTTTCAAGCAGGAGAGGTGTGCAAATAGAAAAAGTCTTTGTATGGATTGAAGTAGTCCCCTCGGGCGTGGTTTAGGCATTTTACGATTGCCATGCAATGATATGGATATGAGCAAAGTAATTCTGACCATACCTCGTTCATAAAAAGAAAGTGGAAGAACATAACTTGTTTATTGATCTATGTTGATGACATGATTATTACTGGAGATGATGCGATTGAAATCAGTGAGTTGAAGAAGAGATTATTTGCTGAAATTGAGATGAAGGATCTGGAAAGGTTGAAATATTTTCTCGGGATTGAAGTGATGAGATCGAAGATTGGAATTCATATTTTCCTAAGAAAATATATACTTGACTTGCCGGTAGGGACAAAATTGCTTGAGAGTAGACCGGTTAATGCTCCTATGACCCCTAACCATGGTCGCAAAGTAATGGATGGTGCTCAGAATGTGGACAGGGAATGCTATCAACACCTGATGGGGAAATTAATCTATCTTTCCCACACCAGACCGGACATTGCATATGAAGTTGGAGTGATGAGTCAATTTATGCAGAAATCCCAGAAAGAACACATGGATGCAACCCTGCGGATTGTTAATTATCTCAAAGGTACCTTGGACACTAGAGTAATGTTTTGAAAAAATGGCTACTTGAGGATGAAAGCATACACTGATGCTGACTGAGCAGAAAATTCGATAGACAGAAGATCTACTTCATGATACTTCACCTTCATAGGAGGGAATCTGGTGACATAGAAGAGCAAGAAACAGAAGGTGGTGGCACTGTATAGTGCAGAAGCTGAGTTTAGGGGCATTTCACGAGGTGTGACTGAAGTCTTATGGCTCAAAAAGCTGATGACTGAGTTGGGATTCCCGCCTGAGGGACCTTGCCCTTTAAGATGTGATAGTAGAGCTGCTATACAAATTTCAGAGAATTCAGTCCAACATGATAGGACAAAGCATGTGAAAATCGACGGACACTTTATTAAAGAAAAGTTGGATTACAAGATCATAACTCTACCATATGTCAGATCAAAGGACCAACTAGCAGATATCCTCACCAAGACAACTGCAGGACGGGCATTTCATGACATTTTGAGCAAGCTGGATATTGGACATCCCATTACCCAACTTGAGGTGGAGTATTATAAATAATAATGTCACGTGTAATGCATTGATGTTTGACATCAATGCATCTACACTACCATGACAAAGAAGTCATGGTAGGATAGAAAAGAAGTCATGCAATACATTAATTTAAGAGATTGCAAAGATTTTATAGGTAGAATTTATTACTTGTGTAGGAGGAGTTTTGTACATATATATTCATGTAATGAACATGAAAGGTGTGTACGAAAAATCAAGAGAAAAGTGTTTCTCTCAAATTTGTGTTCTATTAATTTCCTTACTTATCCAGCTCATGTTAACTACACATTCAAGTCTAACAGGAGTAGGTGCTAGCATGGACATGGTTAGTCTTACTCAATGACTAAGCTAGTTAACAAATAACTAATAAACGGAAAATATAAAGAACATGAGGGTTTACGTGGTTCGGCGATAACCTACTCCACGGGAAGAATTCTTCCGTATTTTTTTCTTTTTTTTTCACTTGTATTTTTACAATGATTTTGGTACAATTTATAGAGGTTTTCTTCCGCATTTTCCTGCTCACTTTCACGCCCGACAAGGACAAGAGAGATCCACACCAGACATGAGTGTTAAATGCATTTGGGGGCTCTAGACATTTGGCTGTTCAACAATTGCTGCTCAACACTCCCCCTCAAGTTAGGTG
>JAOYMZ010031678.1:0-16517 GCA_025802335.1 Pinguicula primuliflora | reverse complement strand
TGGTCCTTACCTCTATATAAAGAGGATTACAGAGAATAATAAAGAACACAGTTTTACGCTCTTCTCCTTCTCCTTTTCTGTCCTGCACAATTCTTCAGATTACAACAAATTGTATTCTTTTTTTATATATAAGAGAAGGCAAGGTGTCTAGAACGTAATTTTACATAAACATCCTCTTCCCAATGAGGCTCAAACACAAATAGGGCTGATGAGACACAAGATGGATCAACACCATTCTTACGGATGCCCCGGCTGTCCCACCTCCGCCCCTGTCTTCCCATAGACGGTTTACAACCTATAATTTCCTTATCTTTAGGTTTAGGAATTAAAATCCAAGTATCATTTTGATTTAAAAACTTAATTTCATCATCTATAGTTAAACGTCATTTTTTCAGAATCAGAACACCTTATAGCATCCAAGTAGTGTTCAGGCTCATAGAACATTATTTGTTGTCAAACTATAAAAGCATAATCAGTTATTTCAATAAAGGCATCATATTTTAGATTCGGTTTTCTAACCTTTCTTTCCCTATCTCTAGCCAACGGATAATCATCTAAACATGCATCAGTAGTTTGAACAGGAATATTTTCAGGAACTATACATTTATTCTCATTTTAAGAAGTTGAATCATCACATGCAGAAGCATTTTCATGCTGAGAGCTTCAGCTTCAACCTCCACATTGGTTAGAGGAAGAATTTGAGGCTCCACCTCAATCTGCCCTTTAGGAGAAACTTCCTTGTCAAGGAAAATTCTCCTATATGTATTATCATGTAAAGTAGAATAACATAAAGGCACATTTGAATTTAAATTCGGAAAATCGGACTCATTAAAGATCACATCTCTACTAATAGTGACATTCATACCATATATATGCTCCTATCCAATAGTCTATATCCCTTCACACCCTCTTTATAACCAAGAGATACACATTTAATCGACATATGATTAAATTTACCTAGCCTGTTATGAACATATGCAGTACAACCAAAGACTTTCAGATTTGCAAGAGTTAAAATAGTACCATACCATATAAATTCTGGACATTTATAGGTAACATCACTAGAACGGCTTCTATTCACAAGAAATGCAGTACTGTACAGTGCTTCCCCCAAAAATTTCTTAGACAAATCAGAAGTAGAAAGTATGCATCTGACTTTATTTAGCAAAGTTCTATTCATACGTTCTGCTATCCCATTTTGTTGTGATGTGTACCTAACAGAATGATGCCTAGTTATGCCATGCAATGAACAGAAAGCATCAAAATCCAAATTGCAGAATTATAAACCATTATCAGTTCGCAAATATTTAACTTTAAAATTTTTTTAGTTTCAAGAAGTTGTTTCCATCCTTTAAACCTAGCAAAAGTTCGATCTTTTGACTTTAGAAGAACTCCCTAGACTCTTCTACTGAAATCATCAACAATTGAAAGGAAATACCTAGCACCTCCATGCATAGACTCATTGACAGGACCCCATAAATCAGAATGCAAATAATCAAGACAATTTTTTGAAACATAAACACCTTTAAAAAACTTTAATCTACGTCGTTTAACTAACACGCAAGGTTCACAAAATGATAAACTCCCAAACTTCTGTTTTCCTAAAACACCTCTAGTATGCAGTATGTTCAGTTTCTTTTCATTCGTGTGACCTAATCTCAGATGAAAAGGTTTAATAGAATCAGACTCTTCAACTGATAAAGCACTTTCAGATAGTGTTTTGCCATTCAAAAGATAGAGCCTATTACGTCTAGTAGTAGTTAGAATAATCTGATCATTCCTATAAATAGACAAGACTCCTTTCTTATAAGAATACTAACAACCACTATTTTCAAGCATTCTTAAAGAAATCAGATTCCTTTTAAGGTCAAGTATATATTTGACGTTGTCAACTTAACTTTAATGCCATTATCTAACCTCAAAGAAATAGAACTGGTGCCTTTAATTTCACATATGCTATCATTGCCTATTATAGCCATACCATTTTACACATATATAAGGTTTCAACAATCATTGCCCAGCCTAAGCGGCCGTTGAAATCTCTTATCCCATACCGGAAGGAGAATGTAGAATTATGAGATATAAATAGGAAAAGTGGGGTAAGTTCAATCACCTTGGTACCAGGGTTTTGAGGATGATATCGATATTCCTAGTTTATTCACCCCATGTGCACCCACACATACGAGACCCGATATTCCCACGTTTGTTCGGGCTCGGTTTTTTCAAAGGCTTGTGACCCGTTTGTTGGGCCGGCCCGATTTATTTAAAAAATATATTTCAAGATGACATCGGAGCATCCGAGTTTAAGGGGCCCGTTCTTGTGTATTTCCGCTGCGCTTGGCGGTGTGAGGTGTTTCAAGTCCGATGGGGCTTGCCAGACTTGAGGGGGGAGTGTTGAAATCTCTTATCCCATACCGGAAAGAGAATGTAGAATTATGAGGTATAAATAGGAAAAGTGGGGTAAGTCCAATCACCTTGGTACCAAGGTCTTGAGGATGATACCCATATTCCTAGTTTGTTCACCTCATGTGCACCCACACATACGAGATTCGGTATTTCCACGTTGGTTCGGGCTCAGTTTCTTTTAGAGCTCGTGACCCGGCTGTTAGGCCAGCCCGATTTATTTAAAAAATATATTTCAAGAGCGGCGCCCGCCACCTAGATGGCGCCCATCTGACTCCTGTTTTCTAATTAAAAACATTATAAATATTAATAATAACTAATAAATTATATTTTTTAAAAATATATATGTCAAAGTGCATGCTAATTAAACAAATACAAATTTTGAGTTAGTTTAACAAAATAAAATAAATATTCAAAAATTAGTCTCCATCTTAGAAGATTCATCTCTAGCATGATATCCATTTTACTCAAACTCTTTTTATGACAATCATCATCTGATTCAAACCCTTCTTCATCCATCATAGATCCTACTCATTATGTTTGTTAATTGTTCTTCTCACATTAGCTTTTGTTTGTACAAGAAGTATAAACAATCATTAATTAATCTATTCCGTAAGTCTTTTTTTATAGGTAATGTCACTGAGTGAATTTGAAATCGTGATTTGTGACTGCAATTATCACTCTCATAACTAGCAGACCCCTCTTTGACATTTCGTAAGTCTTCTAAACTAAAATAAACCTATTCCATAAATTATCCTCACCCCCAGAAAAGAAACATATTATGTAAACATAAAGAACATTAATAACATTACAAAAATTATATAATATATTAATCATGAATAAATTATTAATGTATTTATTCCCTATAATGCATACAAGTATATCCCTTTTCTTATCTAATTTATTTTTTAATTTTATTATATAGACTAGACGATTACAATTGTAGTACATATTTTAATTTACGCCCCCGAGTAAAAATTTTAACATAAAATAAGATATTAATTTATTTTTTAAATTTTTTTTCATGATTTAATGTAGAACCGTATGGAAGTTTGGACAGCCAGTTGTCTAGGCGGCTCTGACGATCACCCAAGGGGTTGGGTGGCCACCCAGGAGGGCTAGGTCTCTCAATACGAGCGCCCAAGCCCTATTTGTGATGGTCACCCCAGCCTAGCGCATAGGCATCGACAACACTGGACTTTTAAAATGAGGTTCAGAACCATGTGAGAACAGTATTAAGTGCTTGTTTGGAAGTTTTTCTCAAAAGCACTTTTGACTTTTCAATTGCAGAAGTCCCTTTTACACTGTTTGCAATTTAGCTTTTGGCAGTGGAAAAGCTCCCAAAAGCCTAAAAGCCAAAAACTATCTTGGAGTAACTTTTGAGAGGCTTAAGGCGGTGTCAATTTTGTAAATATTTAAAAATTCACTTTTAAGATAATTTTGTTTATATACAAATCGATAATATCAAAATACCCAAAAAAAAATTCCGTATTTTATCCATTTTGTCATACTATTTTTTTAACTTTTATCACAATAAAATCCTACTACAAATACTTTATAACTTTCTCTTTAAAGTAAAAATTTTTTTAAAAGCGGCATCAAGTTAAAAGACGTAACTTGCAAACATCACATATAAAACGTGAACAGAAAAAAAATTTGTCCTGAACCAGTTCCCACTCGCCCATCCTGATCTCGAGAGTGTTAGATTTCCCTCCCTCCACATAATCATCATCAGCCCCACGCCAATTTACCTGGACGACTTAACCTCAAAAACATCTCATCGGGAGGGTTTTCTCGTATTCCCCGAATTCGCTTCAGGTCTGTAGCATCAGAATGTACGGATTCGAAGCGCTCACGTTCAACATCCATGGTGGTTACCTCGAGGCAATTGTGAGAGGATACCGATCGGCGATCCTCACTGCAACCGATTACAACAATTTATGCCAGTGTGAAACCCTGGACGACATCAAAATGCACCTGTCGGCCACAGAATACGGGCCATATCTCCAAAATGGTGAGTATCACGTTCCCAACAAGGGATTAACGACGAGTTTGAAGAAGCTATAATCAATTGGAACATGGGTGGGTGGGCGTTCAGTTGTTTTTTCTTTGGGATCATGAGGTACATGAAATCCGATATGATTTGGTTGATGGGTTTGTTTCCGTCGGAATTATTAAATCGACTTTAAATCGCGGTGGGATTTATTTCAAATCCATGTATTCAGTGGTGAGGATCATATGCGAAGACCAAATTGAGAATTAGAGGGGTGGTTTTGAGTTAGATAATTTGGTTCACTAGATTTTCTTCTCTGGTCATGAGATCTAAGGTTTCTAGAATATGCTCGTCTGTTATAAAATTCTTATAGTTCGGTTCGATTCATGGGTCTGGGCTGCTGCAAATTTGGATAACTTAATAGAACTTCGGTCTATAGTCTTACTGGATCACTAGCTTCGTTTCTTATGTATCTTATCAGAAGGATACAATGTTATCCTGCATCTTGACGTCTTCAGATTACTTCCAGGACACTACTTATTATCTTATTAAATGCAGAGCCATCTCCATTGCATACGACAACAATTGTAGAAAAATGTACACTTAAACTGGTCGATGAGTATAAGCATATGCTGTCCCAAGCCACAGAACCTCTGTCAACTTTTTTGGAGTATATCACGTGTGTAAATCCTCTCTACTTCCTTACGAATATATATATGTTAACTCATTTTATTTGAGCACTTACTCTAGGACTGGAATTATTCCATTCCATGTAATGGTATTCAAATGTCAGAATGTTTGTGTATGCAAATGATATGTATTTGCACCCAATAAAAAAAGTCCATTTTCAATTATATCTCATTAATATCAACAAAGTGTTACTTTCAGATTCTGTTGTGGTTTGTTGTACTTGCATTCACGTGCAGTAATTATCGCCATGATTATATACTTTACATTGCACAGAATTTTTTGAGATAAAATACATTTAATTAGTTCCGGATAACTGGAGATTGGTGAACAACGGATTTGTATGATTTAATGTGTCATTTTATATTAAATATGCAATATTGTTGATAT
Organism: Pinguicula primuliflora; assembly: GCA_025802335.1. Taxonomy (NCBI): domain Eukaryota; kingdom Viridiplantae; phylum Streptophyta; class Magnoliopsida; order Lamiales; family Lentibulariaceae; genus Pinguicula; species Pinguicula primuliflora. The sequence goes on along the minus strand of JAOYMZ010031678.1, from coordinate 11,044 downwards.
GGCCTGAAGGCTGACATAAGGATAGATGATAATGACCAGACTTTTTGTTATGTTTACCTTGCTCGAGAGTTGTGCTTCTGGTAGGCACAGACACTGTTCCAAAAAACGTGCCTAGGCGACATTGTACTGCACAGGAGATATGGAAACTTCCTTATTAGTGGACATTGGGCACACTTGTATACTTTTCATGCTTTTTGCGCCTTGTGATCTTCAGCTTTTAGTCTTGACATCTCACGTGGTTATGACAGATATGGGCACATGATCGACAATGTTGTGCTAATTGTAACTGGAACTTTACATGAAAGAGATGTTCAGGAATTGTTGGAGAAGTGTCATCCTTTAGGGATGTTTGACAGGTAGCGTTGAGACATTTAAACTTTTACAGTGCTATGAAGATGATGTAGCTAAATATATCTTTGTGCAGCATTGCCACTCTAGCAGTTGCTCAAAATATGAGGGAGCTTTACAGACTGGTGCTGGTTGACACTCCTCTGGCACCCTATTTTTCTGAGTGCATTACTTCAGAGGTTCCTTCCATTGCTTTACTGTTTTTTTTTCTGAGTAGACTGGTAATTCTTTGTATTATTATGATCCTTGTTTTTTTAATAGTCAAAGTGATATACCTATGCTATCCTCATCATGATTAAGAGTTTTTGAGGAGATATAATGTGAAGTTCACTTAAACGTGCTAACATCGCTAAACATTGTTCTATCTTATCTAAGGACCTGTACTGAAACTGAAGAAAAGATTCTGGCGATTGTTTGCATATACTGATAGCTTCCCATACTTATAGGTAGTATTAAGAAATAGCTTAATGATTGATTTACCCCATAGAATTATGTTATTCCTAAGAAGTAAATTAGATACCTGCTGACTAAATTGATATGTAAAAGTTAATACTATCATTTAACTGTTTATTTCACACAAAAAAAATATCTGATATTGCATTATTCTTTCATTTGATTACTTTTCTTATATTATTGTCTCTACAGGATTTGGATGATATGAACATTGAGATCATGAGAAATACCCTGTACAAGGCATATCTTGAGGATTTTTACCGATTTTGCCAGGTATCGTGCTTAATTTGGACTATTGTTGAAAATGCTTTTGTATCAATTAGACTTTATTTTAACTTAAGTATTTGCTGTAGAAAGTTGGTGGGGCAACTTCAGAGATCATGTCTGATCTCCTAGCCTTTGAGGCAGACAGGAGAGCTGTTAATATCACAATTAACAGGTGAGTCAATCTACTTCTATTTGATGAGAATTTTTTTTTTACATACCTGATTTGTATGTATTATTTTCTCATTTATATGTCTGTAATATCCAGCATTGGCACAGAGCTTACTCGGGATGATCGTCGAAAGTTGTATTCTAATTTTGGCTTACTGTAAGTATTTCTTTTTCAGATTGCGATTGTATCTGATTAAGAATAAATGTAATCTTTTGGCTTTAAACCTCTTACACTGGTGGCATAACTTTTTTGTCAGCTATCCGTATGGTCATGAGGAGCTTGCTGTATGTGAAGATATAGATCAGGTAACAACAGTTTCTCTTCATTTTAAACGTTGTCAGGACATGCCAGTCATTTGCTATTTCGGAATGTCGTGATCTTCTAAATTCTTCACTTGATTCATTTCTCTTTCTTGTATAGGTTCGTGGTGTCATGGAAAAGTATCCTCCTTACCAGTCGATATTTAGTAGGTTATCATATGGAGAGAGTCAATTGCTTGATAAGGCCTTTTATGAAGAGGAAGTGAAAAGGCTCTGCTTAGCGTTTGAGCAACAGGTTTGTTTTCATCAAATCTGATACTATTGGTCATCTATGTAAGCAGAGGAACACCATAAGGAACCTCGATTCAGCACCTCCGCATACATTGGCTTGTGAGCACACACACCAACATTAGTGTGTAATGAGTGCGTTCGAGGTGCCCATTCGAGGTGCTGTGTAGCTTTTCTGATGAAGCATGATTAGCTGCAGTCTAATCTTTCTCAAATCCCTGGTTCTGTTTCTCTGTGCTTACTGCTTGGTACCTTTATGTGCAAGCAACAACTTTTTTTACTGGTCAATTTATTGACGCAGTTCCATTATGGTGTATTCTTCGCGTATATGAGGTTGAGTGAGCAAGAGATCAGGAATTTGATGTGGATCTCTGAATGTGTTGCACAAAACCAGAAGTCCAGGGTGCAAGATAGCGTTGTTTCCATATTTTAGTTACCTCGAGAAAGATCTCCTGGAAAAGACGTACTCTACGGGCTGCCAAGTCTCCTTATTTTTTGAAAAATAAGGATATCTGTACCCACTTTATTTACCTTATTTAACATTGTTATGTGTATGAATAATAGTTGTTACATCACAATTTCAACAAATAGGGTAAATTAAGTGTGTATGAATAATTGTTCTTTTTCATACCGACTGTAAATTTAGATTATGTCCTCAGAAACTCCGTTTGATTTGTGTGCTCGCGAGCATTCTTCCATGCTTTGTCCTATATATATTTTATTTATTTTATGGAAAATGCTGTTTGAACAAACACCAAACTGAATTAATAAACCAAAATGGGGTAAAAAGACAATTTTACCCCCTAGCCCGGCCTGTGTTACTGTGCTTATGCAGGGGCAAAATTGTCATTTTCCCCTATTTCGGTTTATTTTTTCGGTTTCTTGTTGTCCGAATAGCATTGCTCTTATTTTATATTGTTGCGCACATTATTTTGGAATTTTCGCCGGTGTATAATTTTTTTTTGATATAAGGGAGGCTTAACAGACGGAAGAAAAAGTCATTACAGGGAATCTTCAGGGTGGATCGAAAATGTAAAATCTGCTCCTACTGGAGCACTCATCATGCGCCAAAACACAGGCCAAGGAGGCATCGACATATACTATGTCCTGCAGCGGGAGCTCTCCTGCTCCCATCCTAGATCACTACAGATCCTGGTGTTAAAATTTCCATAGGAGAGGCTGTGTTTAGTTAGTCTGTCTGCTTCCTTGTTCTTCTGATGCAGAGAATGTCTGAAGCAAATAGATGAGAAGTCTTTGCCGAGATTGTATATGCGTGTGGTAAGGGGCGTCAGCTGCTCTTGATCATCCACATGATGGATTATGTCCAGTGCTGCCATTGAATCAGTGAAACACTGAATATGTGATACACACATGCGTCTACTGAGCTCCAAGCCATGTATGAGGGCCCAAAGTTCCGCTTGCACCACATTGAGCTGGCCGATCCTTTTAGAGAAAGTCAATACTCTCCGCCCCTGTTCATCATTCAGAACTCCAATCCCGGTACGACTCGACACAAACAAAACCGCAGCGTTCACCCTTAGTGTATAAACTCGTTCTCCAATGCAGGGCAATTGTGAAGTCCCTGCATTATGTGCATTAAGATCCCCTGTTTGTGGCCGTTGAAGTCTTTTCCGTTGAGAAATGGCGTGAACCCTATTGGATTCATACATAGTTGCTGAGATTTGTGCCTGCAAGCTGGATATCGCAGTGTGTTTGTCCATGAATATCTCTTCATTGTGTGCCTTTCAGGTCAGCGAGCAGGTATGAATAAACCAGCATTGCCATTGGATGTCCCCCTGCAAAGGAGACTCGGATAGATTTTGGATGGCCCAGTTAGTCGAATTTACCTCATTCCAGAACGAGGCTTGCAGGTTTGGGAAGAGGGATCTCCAGGTGTTCCTGCTTCGATAGCAATCGCGTAGAACATGGAGGATCGTTTCATCATGAGCACATAGGTGACACTGCGAGCTAGTGGTGATGCTGCGTCGAAACCGCTCATGGTTTGTCATTAAAACTCCCCTCAGAATCTTCCAAAGGAAGATTTTCAGTTGTTCCGGGACATTAGCCTTCCAAACCGGTGTATAAATTTTAGCAGTCGGTATCTCTATTTGAGAAAGGTATGCCTAGGCATTGGGTGGTCGTTCTTGTTGAAAAGTCAATGATAAGGTAATCATTATCTCTCAAGCATGATGTGGGGAAGATAAGGGATAAGGTACGCGTGATGTGAGAAGTCATCAAATCCGGTACGCATGATGTGGGAAGTCTTCATGTCCTGATCTCTCAAGCAGGCGCAGTCCATTTAATGGGATCTATCTTCTCAATTCATTGTAACTCTTGTATATATATAACTCAGTGCAACATAGAGTGTAGTAGAAAAAAAGGAAAAAGAAACAAGCGAAGGATCAAAATCCTTCCGTGGAGTAGGGATTCTCCCGAACCACGTAAATTTCGTGTCTTCTTTTTCATACAAATCATATTCAACAATCAAACAGTTCTCGCTCGTATCTGAATATTCGCTTAGTTAGCTTATATGGGCGCCTCAAAGCATGGATGCTCTATTGGAAAATGTGTAAAATAACCTTGGAATAAATGTACCTTAAAAAACTACCAGCGTGTTACAACTTACAAATAATTTGAAATGAACCTACCCAAAAAAAATAATTTGAAATGAAATACTGTATGTCCCTTGCATGGCACTCTTAGACTCAGTGGCGGACCATGGGACCGTGGGGGACACGTGCCCCCTTTTAAAATCCGAAAAAAGTTTGTTATCTAATGATAGATTCTTTTTATAATGACAGTAATTAGTTATGTAAAGTATTTTTCCACATTTTAGAACACCTCTGGTTCGAATCATGCTGATAATCTATTTTTTCACATTCCAATGCTTTAAATTTGAAAATTTTAGTGATAAAATTGATTTTCAACAATAAAATTCAAATTAAAATCAATAGTAAATATTAATCGGGCAATTTTTTGTACTATTTTAATTGCTGCAAAAAATTTTAACATATATGTAGAAAAAATCGTATCTCCATCATTCTTTACCTAAATTTTTAATTGAGTGACCTAACATTGCTCATTGTCGAAATTGATCGTATCAATGGAAGTCTATACATAAGTGGCTGAAAGTCTCATCTTCAATGTCAGTGGTACAGGTGAAACCCTATAAATGAGTACTTACCTCTAAGGATAAAATGTAATGAAATTCTTGTTAATAGAGTTGCCGAATGATCGTGCCCTCTTTCAAAAATTCCTGAATCCGACACTACTTAGACTTGATTATGGGCACTTTAGCTTTGATGGTGCACGACACTCTTAGACTTAATCTTGCACGATGCTCCTGGACTTTTTTTTAGAACCCATCGAGGTAGCTAAACGAAGACTCCTCAAATAATTTTGTTTAGCTCATGCACAACATTTTTAGACTTGATCCCTCAAGTAAGACACTTTAAACCCCTAGCTATTACATATACTTATATGCCCATGGCTCTCTAAGGTTTTGCTGTAGCTGGAAGACTTTCTTCTTAGGTTAGTTGGCTGCATATTTTCTTTATAAAGGTAAGATCTTCATGTTGTTTCCTTCTTGTCGAACTTTCATTCGATGGCTTGATCTCATAGCATGGGACATCTGAAAATATCCTAGCACCTCTAGAAAACGATTCATAGTTATAGAAAAGCATGTGAATTGGGTGCACTCAAAGTCTGCTCTCCTTCATGCGCATGCCACACGCATGCGTTTTTCGATGGACTCCTAGTTTCCCGTCTCCAATTCAAATTTTGTGCCACAACTAAACAATCCTCAACTTTAACATACCACTCTAAAAAATTCTCAATTGTCAAAGAAGTGTTGGCCTAGTGGTTGTGAGAGTGACGATTGCACTCAAAGTTCATGTGTTCAATTCTCTGCATCGACATGAGCCTATCACATATGACTTATCAAGTATAGCTTACCTCCCTATCACGATTTGCAGATTATTGCAGTAGTACGTTGTATTTACCTACATTATCAAAATAAGTGCGTCGTTGTGTGCACACAACCTTCAATTCTGCGTCATAACTCAAAACAATCCCCTTTGGCATGCATTATTCCTTGTGCTCACCTATATTGGCTCTTGGCGTACCTAGAGTTCACATTGTAGCCAAAACCGTGTTCTAACATTGTGACACCATGGGGACCACATGCTGAGTAGTGATATACCACATTTCCAATATTACACACATGCCATGTGACAGAAGGGTATTGAATGATAGTTGTGTGTTATTTTAACACTTAGTTGGACCTAGTACATCCAATAATGTGAAGACACGTAGCAAAGTGTATTTGAAGTGTCTAATTTTTTTGACTAAAATATTTTTTTATAAATATAAGATTTACATCAAACGTACTTCATGCTAAAATCTATTCGTATCTACTCGATACCAAGCAGGATATCAAGTCACGGGTCACCTATCCTCATGGCTATACCATGGCAAAATGAGTGCTCCTCTTTGGCCTTGAACCACTGCCAAGTACATGCTCCAATGCTTGTACCCTGTATAAAAGCATAAGAGGATTGATTGCCTATCCACAAAAATGATATCCATTCCATCACAAGCCAAATCACGTAATTCAGACCACCACCATCACCCCAGCCAGAATTAATACCACCCATTTTCAGGTATCAAATTCATTCATAATTGGCCATTTCACAACCACATATCCATATAGATAAGAGGTCATGTTAAACGACATGGGAAGGCAAAAAATGCTGAAGAAAATGGTGCCACGTTGGAGTTAAGTGTTCAAACCCTAGCATTTTTGACGTACTAACGTATTAAGGTTAAAAGTGTCTCTTTTTTATACTTTTGCCATGCATCACGTTGGATTTGTGTCTCTTTCTTCTTGAAACTTTTCTTTCCGTTCACGTGTTGCCTACGAATTTTCGTGCAAACATATTACTCACTGCATTCTCTTTCCTTCGTTACTTTTCTCTCCTCTTCAACAAGCTTTGCAACTTCCATCTTCTTCTTCATTCTTCCATCAAAACCCCTAAACATTTTTTCACAAACGCTTCATTTCTTCTTTTTTTGGTTGCTGATTTCGTCGTCTCCCTCCGTGTTTCTCATGAATTTCTGATGACAGGTCGACTGTTTGGAGGTTTGATTCTCCAATTTTTAAATGTTCGTGTGTTTGAATCGGACATTGAATTTCCCGATTCGGAGCCTTCAATCGACGAAAGACTTCATCTTCCACAATGGTTTCCTTCTCAATCGACGCTTCCATCGGATTTCATTCCTCTGTGGTTACTTCCTTACCCCAACTGACACTACCCAAGACCGCTTTTAGGTTTTCGCACAAAGGTATGGGTTTCTCATCACCATCGTATGATTAGCACCGAGTTCATTTTTGTACACCACCAAAAATTGGTGTACAAAACCAAGATTTTGATTGGTTCTAAAAAATGATGAACCCCATCATAATTAACCATAGTTAGTTTTTTATTCTATCTCTTGCCTTTTCCATTCCTTTTCTTTCTTTTTCCATTATTTTTTCATTCTTTTTCCATTTTGTCCATGCCCAAGCTTGCCCACATAAGGTCTCCAATGCACTAGACATCCCAAATGCATTGAGGATTTAATTAAGGAGATGCTAAATTGTTAATCGGGCAGGTTCCGGTGACATAATTTTATACATGCATGCCACTAGGATTGTCCGTTGACGGAATTGGGCACATCCTTAGAAAGCTTATACATTGTAGATGAAAAGCCCCATGTTTAGTTTCGGTTCCGGCGACTTCGTCGCTGGAATTTTCTAAAACCCTATTTAAGACTACTTAACCCAAGAGGATTTGTAACCCTCTGTTAAACGGTGATAACGTCGTCGGAATATCTCCAAAACTTGAACATATTCAATTCAATGTATAAGCTTTCTAACGATGTGCCCAATTCCGTCAACGGGAATCCTAGTGGCCGGAATTGAAAATCATGTCTAAAATCCTATTTTTTTTACTGTCACCGGATCCTGCACCATTGTTAATATCAGAAACAGAGTAGTATCCACATTCAACAATATCATTTCATCCAATCAATCTGTCATTTATTGACTATACGCATCATGTGTTATAAGTCAATAAATTACAATACGCATCAGACATCAAACCTGGATGCTGATTCGAATCAATATAACTTTTCCCAGAATCAACACAAACACCTCAGAAGCAGCAAACAAAATAGACAACACAACTGCAAAATAAATTTCTTTACCTTGGTTTGTCAACGCAACAGCAGACAAAATAGACAACCCAGCAGCCAAACTAAATGCAGACAATCAAAAAATCAAATGTAGTGCATCAGCACCAGTAGCCAACATCTAGAAAAAAACCAATGCAGACATTAAGCAGTACATCAGCCAAAAAGAAAAGCCTTGTCTTTCTTCGTTGCAACCTTTTTCTTTACTAACAATCAAAGTAGCAGTTGCTTAAAAAAACACGAAGTAGCAGGAATTTTCTTCTTACACCAAAATCCCCTCCACAACTGCATTACAGAGCGAAATCAGTAGAATCATCACAAAAAAAATCAACAATAAAAATGAATTTAAAGACACTCACAATCTCATTACGACGATGATGATGGAAAATGAAAGTTTGATGCTTGTGAATGAGATGGTTTGCGATTCATTTTGGTTAAACGGCTGCTGTCCAATTCCATGAACTGTGTGCATATCCGTTCCTATTGGTTTATAGGAGGTCTTCTTTTGCTTCTTAACTTCCAAAGCATTTCTCTTTCTATTCTTGACATTTAGGCCGTTTTTTGATGTGATCCAGTGGTGGTGTTGCATCCTGAGAAGAATCAACCCATGTTTTCTTGTTTTCTTTGGATGTGGCCTTTTGAATCATTTCTTCACCTTCGTGTCTGGATTGTATCCATGAATTGACCTTCACTTCTAACCTTATAAGCGCTGCCTTAGTTAAAGAATGCACTTCTTCAACCTTCGCACCTTTCATCACAATCCTTTGAGAAATATATGATAACTCACTATAACGAACATACAATGACAGATCAATGTCACTGTAAATCAAGTCCCCATGAAGGCCAAATACTTCTTTATCTATAATGGGCATACTCCATCTCTTCAAATAGTACTTTGGAGGAAGATTATCATATTGTAGCTCACGAAACAACTTCAATGCATGTGAACAAAATATGCCACTGAATTCAAATTTTCGACAAGTGCAAGATACTGATTGCTACATATGATTATACACTAATGTGCGAGTTGTGCATCCACCCACTATCTCCAAAACATTGTAAGTACGAACTGTCCCGTCATCATTTTTCAGTATTAACGACAAATGTAACCCCATTTGGTACTCATTTTGAAAATCATAGAACATCTTTTTGTATATTTTTTGGATGCTTCACGCTCTATCGACCAATGAGAAATCAATATGGGTGATGTTTGTGTAGCTTTACTTTCAGCTTCCCTTTTTTTCATGCCTACTAATCATGGTCTTCTCATATTGTTTCACAAACTCTCGAAGAATTGTGGGCCTCGAAAATTACTCTTTCAACAATTTGTTAATACTTTCGCTCCTCTGTGTAGTTGTCATATTAGCAAAAAAGTAAGCGTGACTATAAACTTGAGCCCAATATTCTCTCAAACCATATAACCCCTTCAACCACGCATCGTCAACAAGATTAAAATCTTTAAGCAATTCATCCCAACACCATTCAAACTCTTCAACTGTCTCTGCCTCATAAATGCAAGCTTTCAATCTCGATGCAAAATTTTTAAATTCATAGGGCAAGTGTTTTGTAGCATTTTGATAAATATGCCACAAACTTAACCCATGATGAGCTTCTGAAAATACAATATCAATAGCATTTGAAATTGCTTGAGATTGATTCGTAAATATACTTATCGATTTCTTCCCTCCCATCGCCTCCAAGAAAGTGGTACACAACCGAACAACGACATCAGTTGTTTTGCCATCTAGTAGAGCACACCCAAACAATGCAGTTTGTCCATGGTGTTTGATCCCAATAACTAGTGCACATGACAGATCATAACTGGTAGTCTTGCATGTTGTATCAAAACATATGGCATCTCCAAATAATGCATAGTCCCTTATCGACTTCGCATCACAAAAGAAAACACCACATATTTCAATTTTTTCAGTAGTTCAAAAACTGGAGAAGAAATGTTTATTTTCTTATTTCTTAATCTTGAAGTACTGTAGAAGACATTCTGATTCACCTTTCTTATGAAACTGGTGCCTCTGCCTCTGTATCAAGTTGTTGAAATCTGATAAGACTCCATTTGGAGCTTATTTTGTATCTCATTTTATATCATTTGTTGAGTTTCCCCATCACAAATCGAATCCAATGACTTCCTAATTTCGTCCATAAAATCTGATTGTACATGAATTGAGTAACAATAGTAATACTTTTTTTAGTAAGGCAAACAATAGTAATACTTACCTAAAAAGAATTGAACTCACCATCACCATAATCTGTGTAAAAGCTCACCATCACCATAATCTAACTAAAATGGGTCAGAGAGGGGTTGGCCTAATGGTAATAGAAGTAATAATTACACCGATATGTCACGGGTTCAAATTCCCGCATCGACATTATCTATAAAAAATAATCTAACAAAAATGAGAATAAAAAAAGAGTAATCTGTTTTATCAAATCATCATACTTTTTTTCCAAATCTTTGAACCTCTTTGTCGCTTCTTCTCAAACAGAACAAAATTGCACTCGAATTCGACAAACCCATATTGCACAAAATCGCACAAAATCGCAAAATTGCACAAACCCATAATTGAACAGAAAAGAGGGAGAAAACAGGAGAGAACATAGATTGCACAAAATCGAACTCTTGGTTTAAAAGCAGGAGAAAGAAGAACTTTATGTTGACTATGATTTTTTAGGTAAGTAAATGAGAGAAATACTCCCGCTCCTCCCTAATATCCAAAAGTTTTTACAATCTCGACTAATCTAGGGTGTCTGCACCCAACCCAAAGGCTCCTATGGATTAGGCCTGACCAAACACTTTTGCTGGAGCTTGAACTCGAGATCTCTTTTTAGTCAAAATTCACCTAATTGCTACCAGGCCAAGCTTTCTTGATTTATGTTGATTGCGGTTAAAAAGTGTGGTGGCCACTTCATTCTTTTGAACCAATAATAAGAGTGATTTTGTACACTACTCTTTTGAGGTGGTTTATAAAAATTAAAATCTCACTCATATATACCCTTTTTCATCTTACATTTA
>JAOYMZ010031667.1:0-16524 GCA_025802335.1 Pinguicula primuliflora | reverse complement strand
CCATGGTGTGTACACGACCAGATATCGCTTACTCAGTTGGAGTAGTAAGCAGATTCCTTTCAAATCCAGGAATGGAGGATTGGTCCACAGCAAAGTGGATACTTAGGTATTTACGAAGCACCTCTAAATTATGTTTATATTTTGGAGATGCAAAGCCTGTATTAGTTGGTTATACAAATGCAGATATTGCTGGTGATGTTAACTCGAGGAAATCTACATTAGGTTATTTGGTTACATTTGTAGGGGGAGCTGTGACATGGCAATCGAAGCTACAAAAGTGTGTAGCTTTGTCCATGACTGAAGCTGAGTATATTACAGCAACGGAAGCGTGCAAGGAGTTCGTCTGGATGAATAAATTCTTGAATGAATTTGGCTTCTACCAAGAGAATTATCAACTATTCTGTGACAGTCAAAGTGTTATTCATCTCTCAAAGAATACATCATTTCATTCCAGATCAAAACATATCGACATTCGATATCATTGGATTAGAGATGTACTAGAAATGAAGAAATTGCAACTTGAGAAGATTCACACTCAAGAGAATGGATCTGATATGTTGACGAAGATACTTCCAAAGGAAGATTTTGAATTTTATCGTACAGCAGCTGGGATGATAAAGTCCTCCATGTGATGGAGAATTGTTGTGATGTGTCCCTCTCACATGGGCCATCACAATAAATGAGGATTGAAAAAAAAATGGTTTGAAGTTTCAAACTTGGCTGTGGATCTTGTTGGATGCAGTAAAGATGGTTGTATGTTTTTCAATAAAGCTTCAATCAAAACGTGTTGCTGAAAAGATATGCGGCTGCTCATGATTTTCAAGATTTGCGGCTGCAATACTTGTGTTCTCACCTGCGTTGGATCTCTATAAATAGAGAAGAGTTCGTCAGTTTCTCTACCACCAACAGAAATGAAAACCAAGTGATAAGAGTTTTCTTGTGAGGAAAAGAGAGTTACTTTGGTGTTTCCTAAATTGGGGAGAGTGACAAAAATATTAGAGAAATATTTTTGGATAGATCTCCGGTGTTGGTTAGCCTCTAAAAGTTCTAGAGAAAACGCTCTTGTACCTACTATTTTATAGTAGAAGTATTTGTTCGGAGTTTGTCCCGTGGACGTATCCCAAGTTGAGATTGAACCACGTTAAATTCTCGGTGTCCACTTATTTATTGCACTTGCCTAATTTCTCTATTATTATTATATTTATCCGTTGCGCCCCATAGGGAGTTTGTGAAAGAATGACCTCTAGGGGCACCTTGCCATTCCTCATAAAGCTAAAAATTGGTCTAACACCACATGAACTCCGGCAAAGTCTCTGTGTATGCATCTATGAATCCCAACATATATTTCTTTTAGCCTGCTGTCTTCCGTGTAGCTCGTTTTGTAAGTGAAAGCATCAATAAATTCGCTTGTCTGATTACAAATCACACCACTAATACCAGATAGCTCAAAACTAATTTCTCTGTAACAGGATGTTTCTAACCTGATGAACTCAGTAACTTGATCACCCATATCAGTTTTATCTAACTCTTTCAGAGATCCACTTGGCGCAACAGTATGTAATGATTGGCCGAGTGTATGACTGATGCCAACATCAATAGTTTGCACTCTTGCCTTTCACAGGCACACTTGCCATGATGCCTCGTATTAATTTCAGAGAGAAAGCAATCACCTTCGTTGTAGCCATAGCCACGTTTTGAAACACTGCACTGCATCTATTTGTCCATACCGACCAACAAATGCATACTGGAATGATCTGGCGAAGAAGTCGTATAACTTTGCTGCCTTTCAAATTGTTCCATATGTCCAAAAGCATTCTTAATGGAACCATAGATAGAGGTATTTCACAACATTCTTCAAAGTAATCTCATATCCTCTGCGCTATTTCTCCGTATGAAAATAAGTGATCCACAGATTCGGGTGTGCTGTGAACAGTAAGAACACTTTGAGGGAATAATCACACCTGTTTGTTTGATTCTCTCATCTACTGGTACAACATTTAGCAAAATTATCCACATTAAGATACTCAGTTTCAATGGAATGGGATGATGCTACATTAGCTTGAATCTTTGACTGATTGAAGCCTTATTCTGTATCTGATTCTAGGCTGCACGGAAGCTAAACATTCCATCTATTTATGGTTCCCAAAGACATTTGTCTTCTCGCGGAAAGTTTACAATTGATATATAGGAAGGCTTGATATATAGGAAGGCTACAACGATTACAACGACATGAATTGATATATAGGAAGGCTTGATAATACATGCCGAATGAGAATCAAATGCCCCCCTATGGACAGATACTTCAAACTCCGACTCTCAAGTTTAATTTTAACTTTCAGTTGTATAGAAAAAAAAGACTCGATAATTTTCTCCCAGTGTAGAGTGAGATTCCCAAGTATGTGTGAGGCAGAACAGCATGCTTCAAACTTGTCAAGATGCAATATCTTCTACTTGATCACTAGCAGTCTTGCAGGAGACGAAGAAGTTACTCTTGTGTGTATTGATCTTCTGCCCTGACTCCAGTTCATATCTACTGATCAGCGCAACAACTTTCTACAAAGCTATTTGAGTTCCCTTAGTGAAAACCATTAAATCATCTCCAAAAGCGAGATGTGTGATCTGATTATATCCCTTTGGTAATTTATAAGCACAGCTCGGTTCCATCTGCATCAGATTATTTACCCCTCTACTGAGAGCTTCAGATGCCAGAATGAATAATGCAGGCGATAATGGATCCCCTTGACGTACCCCTCTTGTAGATTGAAAGAATCCATAAATTTGGCCCTTATACAGAACTGAAAACCAGTTTTTGGAGAGTATTCTCCACCCATATCAATGAAATTCTCTGCAAAACCCATAGCCCACGGAACAACCATGAAACTCTGTCAAAAGTTTTTTCTATATCTAACTTCAGTGCTATATTTATCCCAGCTTGTTTTCTGCCAAGAGATTGGTAAATCTCTTGAGTTAATACTGTATTATCTGAGATTAATCGTCTCTTCACAAAACCACATTGGTGGGGGAGAATAAATTGGGTAGAATATCTGAAAGTCTGGTTGATAGAGTTTTTGTGTACACCTTGCTAAAAAAATTGCACAAACTCATAGGCCTCAAATCCGAAATGCTGCGTTACTTTTGGGACTAAGCCAATCAGAGTTGTGACAATTTGAGACAATTCTTGAGTAAAATCTGTAGCTATAGTCTCCCAGCAACACTAGAAAAAAGCACTAGAAAATCCATCTGGGCAGGTGCACCTTCTTTGTTTAGATTAAAAACTGTTGCTTTGATCACTTCCTCTTCCGGCCAATCAGTTGAAAGTGAATTCGTGTCAGTAGTGACTAATCTGGAATGAGGTCAATCAGTTCTGTAGACTATGATGTGTTATCTGCCGAAAGTTGCTTGTGAAAGTGATCAACAATGAGCTTTGGAATGTCTGCTTCAGAGACTCTTACTCCTTCAGCTATCATCAAGGATAAACCATCATTCTTGCTCCTACAGATTTTAGTTGTCTTACGGAAGAAAGTTGTGTTTTTATCCCCTTCCCGGAGCCACTTTACACGAGCTTTCTCCTACCAAAAAATCACCTATGCTAGCAGGTTTTGAGTAGCAATTGTATTTGTGCTCGTTGCACCTTTTATATGTCCTAAAACTGTAGCTTTAGTTAATCCCATACATCCTTCACGGTAGCCCCCTTGAGGTTGGTTTCAAGTATCGTTTGATCAACGGCCTGGAAGAGGTAATTCCTGGATTTTAAGTCCATCAATAATTAGCCTCTATTATCAGCTCTAGCTATGCAGCTGTGAGTGCCCCTCCCGGTTCGGCTACGGGATTGTTGTCTGACATTTTAGAAACAAGTCGTTCATGCAGGATTGCATGAATGGAATGAGGCTCATAAAATTATTTTTGGCTCGGATACCAAATGTTGAGAAGGGATAGAGGTATGTTGTTCTTCTAGACAAATAGAATGAGAAGAGAAGTGAAATGTATTTTTGTAAAGGCTTATGCTAAGCAACAGAAAGCAATGACATCATCAATCAGCAAGAACTTTGGTCCTATAAAGGTTACAGTAATTGAAACATGACACAACAAACAATCAAAAAACAAGGGAAAATGAGAAGACTTAACAATCTAGCTGAAATTCATGCACCAGCTTTATAACCGTTGACAGATTATATAGAACATTTCCTGAAGCCACCCAAAATGTTGAGGAGCGCGACCAAATAATAATTAACCAAACCTTTAATTTGCTAAAGATACTGGAAACTATCAGCTTTCGTGATTATTTGGCGAAATCGGGCGGAAAGGTCTTTCGGACATAGGAACGAGAACCAAGGGTTTCTTCATTGGAACAGTTAAGCCATATCCCTCAGTCATATCCATATCCTACGCTTTCATTCTGAGAGGTAATGTCCAATTAAAATGATAGAGAAGCATAGCAAGAGGGACTTCAATATTGGCCATTCCAATATTCATACCACGGCACATCCTCCTTCCATCACTAAAAGGAATATATTCAAAGTTATTACCCTTATAGTTGATCTCGCTATCAAGAAACCTTTCAGGCATAAAGCAATTTGGATTTTTTCAATACAAGGGGTCTTTGTTGATAGCCCATATGGTCACAATGACTTTAGTGTCGGGCAGGATCACATATCCATCGATCTCACATTTCTGGCTGCATTTTTGTGGTAGTGAAAGTGGAGCTAGTGGATGAAGCCTATCACACACCTCAAATACTTGAGCTGGTCCATATCAGATTCATCAACATAACCCTTGGAATCAAAAACACAACGCACCTCTTGTTGCGCTTTCTGAAGGATGCTTGGATTTTTCATCATTTCAGCTAATGCCCAAGTCAGTTCGGTCGCCGATGCCTCAGTTCCAGCAAGCAATATATCCTATTATGCATCAAAAACCAAAAATACATTGAGTTTAATCTAAGGGATGATAAAAGAAGGGAGGAGGGGAGTCACTGCAGAGTGTGCAGTGCCCTCGCACTTTGGGATTGGTCAGACAGCGGGCCCACACAAAAATATTAAACACAGACTCACCTACTATATCAATCCTGCAGTGTCACATGAGCACTGCATAGTGTACGGTGAGTTATCTCACCGCACCCCCCCTACATCCTAAAAGAAGACAAGTCAATAATATATAGAGAACAACAGTACTATACTAACCATGATGACACCTTTGATGGTGTCTGTGCTCAAATGAAATCACTTCCCTCCTCTTGTTGATATTTGAGAAGGGTATCCAAAATATATTCATTTTTTGCCTTCTCGTCTACTACTCCATGATCTTGAATAATTTTCTCAAGTGTGGTATCCATATGAACATGATATTTTTGTATCCTACTTATGGATGGACTAAATTTTTGAAGCAATCCAATGAAGGAACGTAAAGAACACGATAGTTTTACGTGGTTCGGGAGAATCTCTACTCCGCGGAAGGATTAGGATCCTTCGTTATTGTATTTCTGCTTTTTCTGTCACACTTTTTCCGTTTACATCATACACATTTATATAGGCACTCCTGGGTAATCAAATCTCGGGATTTAAGGTAATCAAATCTCGGAAAAGAAGGAAAGATTTGCAATTTAGAGATAATTACAAATCTTTATATATCTACTCCAACTAACACTCCCCCTATGTCCAATATTCAGCTTAAATAGCATATCATGAAATGCACGTCCAGCCACTGCCTTTGTGAGAATGTTTGCAAGTTGATCTTCCGATCTCACAAATGGGAGAGTAATAATCTTACTGTCCAACTTCTCCATGATGAAGTGCTTATCAACTTTCACGTGTTTGGTCCTGTCATGCTGCACTGAATTTTCAGAAATGTGAATTGCAGCTCGATCGTCACGTCTTAGAGGACAATATTCCTAAGGTGGGAAGCCCAACTCGGTCAACATCTTCTTTAGCCAAAACACCTCATTCACCCCTCTTGCAATTCCTCTAAACTCTGCCTCTGCGCTCGAGAGAGTCATAACTTTTTGTTTCTTGCTTCTCCAAGTCACCAAATTGCCTCCGATGAACGTAAAGTATCCAAATTAGATCTCTTGTCGGTATGACTCCCAGCCCAATCAGCATCAGTATACACCTCCATCCTCAGATGTCCATAGTTCCGAAACAACACTCATGTATCAAGAGTACCCTTAAGATATCGCACTATCCTCAAGACTGCATCCCAGTGGTCCTTCTGTGGTCTATTCATGAACTGACTAACAACTCCGATGGCATACACGATATCAGGTCGTGTGTGTGCCAAGTAAATTAACTTCCCCATTAGATGTTGATATCGGCCTCGATCAACATCCTCTCCATTGTCAGAAATCTCGAGTCTGAGATTTGAGGCCATTGGAGTATCGGCAGGCTTGCACTCCAGCATCCCAATCTCTGTCAGTAAGTCGAGAATGTATCTCCTTTGGGATATGTGAATGCCCAAAGGAGATCTTATCACCTCAATACCCAAGAAGTACTTCAATCCTCTTAGATCTTTTATCTCGAACTCTGTGAATAGATTTGCTTTTGGAACCTCCATTTCAGCCACATCATCTCCTGTGATAATCATGTCATCAACATATATGACGAGGCATGTCACTCCCTCGTTTCTCCTCTTAAAGAACAACGTGTGATCAGAATTACTCTACCCATAACCGTACCTTCTCATAGCCATAGTGAATCTCCCAAACCATGCTCGCGGTGATTGCTTCAAGCCATATAGTGCTTTCTCCAATCTTCACACCTCCCTGGGTTGAAATGTCTGGAAACCCCCCGAAGGTCCATCCATATATACTTCTTCTTCAAGATTATCGTGCAGGAATGCATTCTTGACATTATATTGGAATAGCGGCCATTCCTTGTTTGCTGCAATAGAGAACAAGACACAGATTGTGTCAGTCTTGGCAACAGGAAAGAACGTCTCTGAGTAATCCACGTCGTATGTCTGAGTGTAGCCCTTGGCTACTAGTCTCGCCTTGTACCTCTCAGTGGTGCCGTCTACCCTCCTTTTGATAGTATAGACCCATTTACACCCTACCGTCTGCTTTCCATCAGGGAGTCTGCAGGTTTCCCATGTCTGATTCTGTGTCAGAGCAGTCATCTCAGTTTCCATAGCAGTCTTCCACTCAAGAATAGACATAGCCTCTTCAATATTCCTGGGAAGATCCTCTCGATAAAGTGCAGTACATTAGTGAATGCTTTAGCAGAGGTAGCCTCTCTCCTCCTGAACAAGTTAACCAAAGGATTGCATTGAGAGCCTGGAATATGATCCGGAGAGAACCTCCTAGGTGGGATGCCACGAGTACTTCTTGGAGGTAATACCCGTCCCGGGTGTTCTAGCAAGGGACCTGGATCTGTCGTCGGAATACCTGAAAGAGGCGTGCTTGGAGAAGCATCAGAGTCATCAGTGAGTACAATAGGCTCAGAGATAGGAGTACGTACCTCGATATCCGGAGAAGAGGAGGATGATCGTGGCATGGTGGCACTGAGTGGATCCGCAGGAGCATCCATATGAGCATTCATAGAAATACTAACAAGAGGCCGAATATCCAGTAGAGAAGATGGGGATACCCAGTCTAGTGTATCATGTACAACTCGACTCTCGCCCTGAGCACTAGACTGAATTCCCTCATAGTAAAAATTCGATTCTATAAAGTCACAATGTACCGTAGTGAACACCTGCTTCGAAATGGGGCCATAGCATCGATATCCCTTATGATTCACCCCATATCCCACAAATACACATTTCACGGCACAAGCTTCAAGTTTAGTATGCTGAGGTTTAGGGATAGGCACAAACACCGAACACCCAAAGATGCGAGGCAGCAAAGTAAGGTAGGATGAGATCTTATGAAAGGAGGACATCGCTTGGAGTGGGGTGTTGAGCTTCAGTACCTTAGTTGAGAGACGATTGACCATATATGCAGCAGTAGAGATGGCTTCAGGCCAGAATAGGGATGAAACCCGTGAGTCAAACATAATGGCTCGTGTGATTTCCAACCAGATTCGATTTTTTCTTTCAGCGAATCCATTCTGTTCAGGGGTGTACGAGCAAGAGGTTTGATGGATTATTCCCTGTTCAGAACAAAAAGCACTCATAGGTTTGTTAACTACCTCTCTCCCATTGTCGGAATGAAGAATTTTGATGGAGACCACAAATTGAGTTTGAACTGAACGATGAAATTGCTGGAATTTCGAAAAAACATCAGATTTATTTCGCAAAAAATAGAGCCAACACATTCTAGTGCAGTCATCCACAAGCAATAAAAAATATTTCAGGCCACTTCCGCCAACGACGAGTGCTGGACCCCATACATCAGAATGAATCAAATCAAAAGGTTTATCAGTATGGGATAAACTCGGAGAAAAAGATGCTATATGAGTCTTGGATTTCGCACAAGCATCAAAAGAAATTGGAAAACACGAAATCTTAGGAAACAAGTTTTGAGATAACCATCAGAAGGATGCCCGAGTCGTCCATGTAGTAACTACCCTTTACTTCGTGTCCCTTGCACATTCAGAATATCACCTGAGGTCACCACTTCATCCACATAATAGAGTCCACCACGCTCAATGTCACGCCCAATGATCTCCCTCTTCCGGATATCCTGCAAGACACAAAAGGACAGATATATTATCACTGTACAATTTAACTCCTTGATGACATGGCTAATCGAAAGGAGCTTATAAGATAACGAGGGGACAAACAGACAATTGGATAATTTAAGAGACGGAGTAATTTCAATTGATCCAACCTCCTTTACGGGTAATACTTCGCATTGGTAGTCTGGATCATATTTTTCCAGGGCACCTGAGTGGTCACTAAATCCGCAGCATCATAGGTCACCGTATCTATAGCACCACAATCAAATATCAACTGGGTATTCCGTGAGGTCGGATGTCGTGAAGATTTATTAATTAAGGCATAAGATAATTCAGCATCAATATTACCAAAATATTCTGAGCCGAAGATTTTTGAACCCGTACTCGGCCGATTTTCGTTCTGCAGCCCAGAATTGAATTTTATTGAAATTTTTTCGAGGCCAATCTTTAATTCAGCTGGACCATTTCGAGATCCAAACAAGTAGGACAAATAGACTTGTAATTCTCGCCTCATTTCTGTACCTGAGTTTGGCAGATTCTTCGTTTGTCTCCTTCTTGTGTCGGTTCGGTCACATTCTCCTGCTACCTCTGATTTCCCAATCTCACCGTCGGTTGCACTATTGTAGTTGGTGTTTTGCCTTCCGACCCTGACTGTTGCAAAGGCATCGTCCCCAACACTGTCTTCCTCCAAACTTTCCCCGAGTGTGACGGTCCCCTTTCCATTCCTGTCGCCAGGGCCACAGCGGGCACAGTCTCTTGCAAATCGGTGACAATCCCTCTTGATATGTCCCTTGAAACAGCAATAGTCGCAGATCTGGTTGTCACGTGGTCGGATGAAGGGTTTGAGCTATTTCCGTTCGTTTCTGACCAGTGCGCGTCAGACGGCAAATTCTGGGCAGTGGTGATAAGGCGGCGGAAAGATGATGAAACTGCGGCGGTCACGGTTTGTGATAGATATGGATGGGCTATCGAGTTGGGTTGATGAGCTGCTCTAGATCTGGTTACAGGCGGGGCCCTGCCTATAGTGCGACCCGCTTCGACTACGAGACCTGACCCGAGCCCAGATGACTGTTCTGCCCCATTTTTCTGATTTCCCGGTCCGAGGATCTACCGTCATGCTGCTTCCTGCCGAATGGTAGCGTATGCTACATCCATATCCGGTAATACTCTTTCTTTAAGGATATCACGCACAATTGTGCCAAAATTTGAGTCTAGGCCATGTAAGAACTTGAACAGCCTGTGTTCTTCTTTAAATTTGTTGAAAATTAGGATGTCGTCCGGATCCTTCATCGGATTTGGGCGACGTAAATCCACTTCCATCCATAAATTTCGGCTAAGACCATAGTATTGTTCAATAGACCGGTCCTCCTGTCGTAGACTATCAACTTTTGTCGTTAAATCATAAACTTGTAGGTTATCTTCTTCGGACAGAATGTTTTCTCCAATCCTTTCCATAGTTCCTGCGCTGTTGGAAAATTTAGGTTCTGCCTCGCCAGATCTTTCTCCATATTCTCCGTAATCCAGCCATAAACTTGTAGATCTTTCTCCCACCATGTTTTGTAGTCTGGTTCCCCCGTCTTGGATGGTGTTGGATCGCCTGTAATATGTGTGATCCTCCCCCCGCCTCTAATCCCCATTTACATCCATCTTTGCCACACAGAATAATTGTGATTATCGAGTGGCTCATCGAGGCGTATGTCTCCTTGATGGCTGCTATTCGAGCCGGCTTCCTTTGGAACAATTGCTGTCTGTTACATCAGTGTTGTAAGAGTCTTGCCGAGGACGCGTGCAGCCGCCGTGAGCACTACCTATTCTGCCATCGTTTGCTTACTGGTAGATGACGATTCTGGTACTCGATCCCTGCTTTGATACCATGAAGAAATGTAAGAACACGATGGTTTTATGTGGTTCGGGAGAATCCCTACTCCACGAAAGGATTAGGATCCTTCGTTATTGTATTTCTGCTTTTTCTCACACTTTTCCCATTTACATCATACACATTTATATAGGCACTTCTAGGTAATCAAATCCCGGAATTTATGGTAATCAAATCTCGAGAAAGAAAGAAAGATTTGTAATTTAGAGATAATTGCATATCTTTCCATATCTACTCCAACTAACATCCAATAGATGGGAATAAATCGGTCATATCAAAACTTGATGCCAACTCAAGGATTCCATATAATATGCGGACCATTGCATCTTTCTCATCCTGAATATCTCCGAGTGCACACTTTGAAACAACTTCAAACGTCAATAGCCTGAGTTTCTCCGTCAGATCCACGGGCAATCCTTCATTTGAAGTGATACAATCTATAAGACCTGATAGTTCAAGTGGTGAGCATATAAAACTTAATAGTTATTAAGAGGGGTAGGTAGAGATCAGAACCAACTTAACTATAAAAAAATGAATCGAAATGATTGAACTCTTTTGTGGCTAAAAAGTTCTAATGCTTGCGCAGCTATTTCCAGTGTTCCCCATATGGAGCAAATGCCATATCTTTGCTCCCATACATGATGATCTTGGACGATACAATGGATGGTCATGATGCGAAGTTGACATCATGGGTTTTCAACACTTGTTTTGCAGCGTCCGCCGAGGAGATCACGACCGCTGAAAGCTTGCCTAGCTGTAGGTGCATGACGAATCCATATTTAACGGCGAGGCCGTGCAGTGCATGATGTGGCAGTGCACCGATGAGATTGTGAAGATAACCAATAAACGGTAACTTTACCGGCCCGAGAGGAAGATTTATAGTTGGCTATTTTGCTTTGGATCTGCCGGAAATGAAAATAATGAAGGAGAAGGAAGCAATGAACAAAAATAGTGTTGGAAGAAACTGAATAATCTCCATGAAGAAAGTCTTGGAAAGCTTACTCAAACAAGCACTTCAAGGTGGGTGGTTTGAAAACGAAGACACTCGGCCTATTTTTAAACTCGAGACTAAAGTAATTTTTATTGTCACCTCACAATAGGGACTTGAAGGTTTTCCCTTTTTAAAATTAGATGAAAGCTAATTTTTTAATTATGGACAGTGTTTTAGAAGGTGTTGAGTGATAGAGACCATAAGTGTTTTATATGTAGTCGATTCGCTGCCTATTAATAGTTGAGAATGACACAACATATATGTTTCTAGTAGTATATTTATAATAAATAATCGTCAACATCATGCTTGACTACGTATAGACTACTATTTGCAGGTATGACTCGAGATTAGAATGTGTCACGAGTTCAATTCTTAGAATTCCCAATTTATTTATTTCTTTTTGATGGGTAATATATCTCATTAGAAAAATAGAAGAGTTACAAGCAAATAAAAAGCATATGTAGTGTGCAGTATAAACTATCTATCGAAGTCTAAGCTAGCTAACGCAATCTAACTATCTATCACAATCTATAAAAAAAAACTAGGAAGCTGGCATCACATAAAGACTATAATTATTGGCAAAAAGCGCAGCAGGAAGACATCTCCAGTCATTCAGCGTATATGTGTCTTGATGTATCTTGTGTGCCTCAATCCAGAACTAAACTTGGTTCATGGTTATTTATACCACATCAAATATGGCTTCACCATCGAAACGGACAACATTCCTCTCTTTCAATAAGTACCAAACTGTTTTATGCTAGATAGCCTGTCCTATTTGTCTCCTGATCTTCCCTTGAAATTGCTGCATGAACGCTGTATAGTGTTGTTGTATAGATGCCTGTGGCATATAGCTTGTTCCAGTCCAATTGCATATCTCCATCCACGTTTTAACCACATGAGAACACATGCAGAACAAATAGAGTGCAGATTCTTCAGTTAGTCCACATCAAATGCAACGATTGATTTGTTCATTTAGAATCACCCTTCGCGTCCTAAGATTATTCATCGTTGCAATTCTGTCTTGCAGGATCCGCCATGTGAAAACTTGGACTCTCCGTGGGGATATCTTGCTCCAACCCTGGGACAAATGACTTATGTTGTGATCTATATGCTCACTGTGTTCTTGCTGGATGATCGAGTTTGCGTCCGCTACGATATACTTCCCAGTAGCACCTCCAGTCCATTGCCAGCAGCCTGGTTCTTCATTCTGGGGCCAGTAACCTGCAGCATGATCAAGTAAACTAATGAGGCAGTCTTGTTCCCATCACCTGAGAGCTCGTCTAAAATCCAAGCCAGAAGTAAAATAAAGAACATCATTCGCCAAGTTCTTAGTTGTCTGCACTGTGATGTTTTTCACTCGGGATAATCTGTATAAATCATTGTTCAAGGCAGCAAATATCCATTCTCCAGTCCAGTTTGATTTTCAGAAGAGTGTTGCATCCCCTGAATTCACGATGAGATTTAGGTGGTTGTTGAACCATCCAGACGTTGCTGCAACTTCCCATATATCCAGTCATACCTTGGATGTATTATCTGGCAAAGAGATTAAAGATAGTTCAGTCATTGAATCATTGGATTGAAAGTAATTTACATGTATCATATCCCTCCAAAGGCTGCCTGCTTCAGCTTTGAACTGCCAGATCTACTTTGATAATAATACAATGTTTGGATTCCATAGATCTTTTAGGCCTACACCACCATCTTTTATCTCCAAACATAAATGGGTCCACTTTATCCAATGTATTGGCCTCTGTTGTTGGGAGTTTTTCTGCCATAGGAAACACATGATCATCTTGGTAAGCTTCTTTATGACCTGCACTAGAGCATAGAAAAGAGACAAATAATAAATGGTAAAAGACGTTAGCATAACTTTGACAAGCGTCAACCTTCTTGCAAAATTCAAAAGCTTGTTCTCCCATGTTTCATTTGCTTAAATAGTATCTCCCACACCCTAGTTCTTCCTGGTCTATTCCCACTGGTAGTCCAAGATACAAGAATGTGATATCTCCCTTTTGGCACCGAAGTCTTTTTGCATAATGCGTCAAAGTTTCAGCCTATATATTGATCCTGCACACCAGGCTCTTTATGAAATTCACTGAAAACCCCGAGAGTAATTCAAAGGTCATCAGTATTCTTTCATCGCTAGCACATTATCCTCATTCCCTTCCACAATTAAGAGTGTATCATCCACGTAATGAAGATGGGAGGTCTGAAAATTCCCCATTTCTGCTCCTTTCAAAATGTTGAGCTCAATAGCTCTACTTAGCATCATGCTTAAACCCTCACCAACTATGGTAAACAGCAAGGGGACAAAGGGTCCCCTTGTCTCAGTCCTTGCTGCAATTTAAATTCTCTTGCACTCGCTCCGTTTACCAGCATTACAACACTGGTAGTTGTAACACATTCCTGCATCCAGGTTCTATTTATCGCTAAAACCAAGCTAAGTCATCATCCTTTGAAGATAAATCCAGTTGACAGAGTCAAAGGCTTTAGTAAAATCTATTTTGAACATCAACAGTGGCTTCCTACTCCCTTTGAACCTATGAATAACTTCATTTGCAACAAGAGCCCTGTCAAGAATCTGTCGACCTTGAATGAATCCTGTCTGCTGCCTAAACATTACATTACCTATAACTTGCTTCAGTCTTGCAACAAGAACCTTGGATAAGATTTTGTAGGCACAGATTGGGCGATAATGACCCATAGATGTTAGATTTAGGACATTTGTAACAAGGGTGATCGAGGTGGATGTGAGTCCCTTAGACAATTTCCTGTTCTGAAGAATTCCTTGATAAAATCATTGAAATCTTTTTCCACAACAGCCCAATGCTTCTGAAGGAACATGAAGTTGAAGCCATCGGGACCAAGTCTTTTCTTTGGAGTACAATTCCACAATGCAACTTTGATCTTCTAATTTGTACATTCAACAGTAAGCAAAGCATTCTCCGAATCAGTGATGGTCCTTGTAGCTTGAATGTTCCGTTTCGGTCTGAAGCATGGCTTGCCTGCATATTGTTGCCTAAAGAACTCAGTTATGCCTTGTTTTACAACCATAACATCACCACTCCAACTTCCATTCACTTCGAGCCCACGGATTATGTTTTCCTCGTATTAGACACCAGCTTCGAGTGACAATATCTCGAGTTTCCATCAGTTTCTCCTATCAATTTGATCCGAGATTTCTGCAGGATAATTTTTTCTTTATCTAAGAGAGATTTTTGTAGTTTTCGCTAATAGATCCATTTCTGATCATGTTCTTCCAGAGTTATAATGCACAACTCTTCCTTCAAATAAAAAAAAGCCAGTTTCATTTTCAGTCCTTCAATCCGTCTATCCACATTACCAAAAACTATCGTGTTTCATCCATTTATCTTGGCTCTCATCAATCTTAGTTTAAAATGCGCCGCATATCCCTTCGAACCTGTGAGTTCTAGTGAACTCCAGTCAGTAGCAACAAAATCAACAAATCCTTCGCGTTCATTCTAACAGTTCAGCACATTGGTTGCTTTTGGCCCCCAATTAAGCTCCTCTGCTTTAAAAAGCACTAGAAAATGATCTGATAAAGATCTATCCAAGGCATGTTGGTAAAAGACAAGCCACATTCCAAGCCATTCTTCAGATAATAAGAAGCGATTCAACCTACTGCACGATCCGTGACCTGAGTAACATGTGTATCGCCTTTGCTGAAGGGGTAAATCTACTAATTTTGCCTCCAGGATGATCCATGAAAATCTGACATCTCTCTTAGTGCAGGAGATGCAATACTAATTCGTTCCTCCATACTCCTTACCACGTTGAAATCACCTGTAACACACCACCTCTCATTCGATTTACTCCTTATAAGCGTGATGATCCTATTCCATAAAATCCTTTTCTCCAAAGCAGAAGCCGGGTGTAGACATTGATAATATAGACTTCCACTTGCTCACTAATCCACCTTTCTGTCACATAAACTAGGCCTTCTTCTGAGTGTGAATTGCTCAACTGAAAAGCTTCATTATTCCATACGCACAGCAAGCCCCCAGAACGAACATTAGACCCCTTTGCATACCAATCAAATCCATCTTACGGCCACAACGTTGCACACTGCATTTTGTTCATATTTTCCAACTTGGTTTCCTGAATACATATGAAGTCCATCTAATTTTTCCTCACAGTTTCTTTAAAATCTTTACACTTTGGGTGTGTCCTGATCCCTCATACGTTGTAAGTTATAATCCTCATTTAACTTAAACCTCTTCTGCAACTGCTGACATCAAATATTCTTCATACATGCTTTTTGTTTTCTTATCCAAATTGTCAATCTATTCAATCATCACACTGTCATCATGGTCTGATGTAATATCCAACTGTTTGGCCATCTGCCATATTTTAACTGCATCTTCCAAGTGTCTTACTATGTTTTGATCCTCTCCACTATTAACTCCTTCTTGAGTCTCAGATCCTGCCACTTCAAAACTATCCTCAGAGAGAGCTACTGTGTTTGCCTATCATTCAGGACTCGTACTTTGTCCTCAACAGAATGTAACTTGATAAGAATCTTTCCACCTTCTAATCTCACCACATCACTACCAGCATATCCTGTTTCATATAGAGTACTGCACATAGAAGATAGGTCTAGCATAGGTGAAGGAATACCTACTAGACAATTTTCCAGCCACAGAATATCCTTCAGTGCCGAGATGAAATGCACAATCTCTATATACTCCCTATTATGAATTGGTTCATCTATCAGCATAGTATTAGGGGAGGTGTTGTCTTTTCCTTCACTACCTTTCACACCCATATTCATGGATGCTCTGGCCAGACTTATTTGTAGACAACAAGTCCCAACTCAAATTCCATTAAATTGTCCATGTTGGTCAATATCGAATATAATAGAACGAATCTAATAATAACAAGTACAACGAATATACCTTTACGTTGTTGCGGAAGCGTGACGGATCGTAATCACCCGGACTGTAGAAATCAGCTATGAAAAGTCTCTTGATATCCACGAATCAAATCTCTTCCCCGGAGGATGATTAGGACGCAAACAGAGAAATCTT
>JAOYMZ010031656.1:0-16524 GCA_025802335.1 Pinguicula primuliflora | reverse complement strand
GATTTAATATCTCTTCATCTTCATCCATTGTAAAAAAATTTCAGGTGCAAACATGGGTAATTCCACGTGGTATCCAACAGAGCAAGTGTAGATGAAGTTTTCCTATCAACATATACTGAAAGAGAACGATGTAATATGTGGGATCACCTTGACCCAAATACCAACCTTCTTCAGAATTTCAGACTCCCTATGGGAAGATTAACCACCCTATCAGTGTTTACCCATGATGAACAATTCTCAAGATGTTTGGAATTCAGTTGCAGGCGTATGTGAAGAGTGACTTAGAGATGGATGTTGCAAAGCACATAAAAAAGTCTTTTATTTTGGACGGTAGAACCCACTGACCTTCAAGCTGAGCGGGTAGGCTTTTATTTTGGACACGGACTCTGATTTTATTATACTTAACTAATTATTCACATTTTTATATATGGATTCACCAGCATTTTTCAAACATGGGTTATATGGAATATATATGAACAACTCATCTTGATTTGCTTTCTTTCAACGGCGTGCTTTGCTCTTGAAACTATAATGTCTATGAAGACTTTAATTATGTGTTGTGGATGTATTCACCATTTTGGCTTCTTCGATTTATAGGCCTACCATATGCTCTTCTTGATTTCGGTATATGTTTTTTCCACTCTTTTTGTTGAATTTTTCCCCGGCCTTGGTACAATGATTGCTGTCTTTGTATGATCTTGCACATTCATATATTCACGTCTTAAATAACATGGCTCTAACGTTCAGGAAGCATTCTGTTCCCGGTATGGTTTCTGTCAACAATTTTTGATCCTTGGATGAAAGGATTGAATGGTCAATTAAAGAAACATTTTGTTCTCGGTATTGTTCCTATCATCAAGCTTTTGTTTTGCTACTCACGATTCTAATGTCTTACCTTCATAAGTTGGGATGGATTTTTTTTACTGTAACTGGCCTTCGCACTGCATGTGCGGGAGGATTCACAGACTTTGTTTGTGGACAGTAATTTATATTTTTTTTGGAAAAGGCTAAGGTTTGGTGTGCATCACAAGGATGGCATCTACCTGTTTAATCATGCTTCCCCTATTCTGTCTAATTGGACTTATTACTAAGATGTTGCATACAGGTTGTGGAAATAAACAAGAAATGAGAATTTTGTTGACAAGTGGAGGTACATCTTTGATCTTGGGTTCCTCCGGAACCACAATAACAAAGAGGAAATAGTGCAACTATGGAAGAGGAATTGGTGCAGCTCCTGCAACTCAGGATCGACTACACGGCTCAATAACAAGACAAACACTCTGTTTCCTGTATCTTTCAAATCAGTTTCAGTTTATACACCTTGACTGTTTTTGTTTGCTGATTTCTGGTGCTTCCGTTTTCCAGTTTGTTGAATTAGCGGATCAACACGTGATGTTTATTGATTTCACATTTTTAAGCCTTGCATTCGTTACGTGACCTATGCAACATCCTTATTCATGGTATTATTTTGTTCTATGATGTTTCTATTGCTGCTATTGTCTCCTTCCTGGCCTGACATTTGGCTGGATTTAACCGTATGTATGCTTCCTTTGAAAGTTTGCTCAAGAATCCTTTGTGGGAATTATGAAATCGTGAATCCTTTGGCATAAAGTATCCCACACAAAGCTGTAACGTTTGGCATAAAATACCGCTAACTCAACGCCGGTTATAAATCAATAAACCCTGACTCGGAAATCCCAAAATAGGCACGATATAAATCAGAACCTTAATTTTTAAATTACCGATGAAATAAGTTCTATTTGTCAAAAGTGAGATCATAATTTAGCTGAACCAAACCCGAATTTGAAGAAGTAACGAAATATGAAATCCCCACAAATTAAGAAATACCTTTCTAATCGATGCTTTCAGGTTTAATTTTTTCACCAATTGTAATCATGCGGCTGGAAAATGTAGTTCACGGTAATTTTTCATCATGGATTCATTGATCGCCCGAGCCGATTCAATTCTATCGACCCATTCTTCAACGGGCGCGTCTCCTCCTTCCTTCCCAATTTCTTATTACCCTATCCAGGTACTGCAGTTCTACTACGAAAACAATATGTTGGTTTTGATTTCATATTTTGTTCTCTCCCTTCTACATTTTCTGTCTTCCTCTATTTTGTTCTTAATTGGTTTTTTGTGATATTTACTTTTCAGTCAAGTTCATGCTGATTATTCTGGGTTTTCGTTGGTTAAGTCATCCTCTTTTTTCCATATTTACAGACAACTTTTTTATGCCATCCTCTGGGTGTGGCGGTGTGGTGTGGGGTAGTGTATGTAGCTTTCTTTTGAAAAATCAATTGTCCCTCGCATATGGTGCCTCTCAAACCCGTGGCTTCAAGCCACGGGCAATATGCTAGTATTCCAATAGTCTCCATCAAGTGCATCAGGTAAACTCTTTTGAGAATTGGACTAACACATCATAATGTCCAATTGGGTCACATCCCATTATGGAGCCAATACTAAAGACTTAAAGAAAAACAATCAGAATGATCTCGAAAACAATTATCGAGATTCCTATAAACAATGCCCAATTTGGGCTCAACTCCCATAAGCCCCGCCCATAGATCCAATTCTCTCGAACCAATCAGGGGTTTACAATTGCAGCTTCAATATCATTCACCGATTTCCTTGAGTAAATGTCCTTACCATTGCATTATTAGTAGCTAGCTGATACCTCCAGAACTTGATCGAGCGGAAGCTCTCCTACTTAATTGTGCCACAGGAAGCTCAACTCCCTTTCCCTATGATCTGTCTCCCATTTGCCAACATGATGTACTGAATACCTGCCAGCTGTTTTCAGATGTGGCAACTCTGAGAAGTTTCTTCAATCAAACAATAAAAGTTGTATTTACCCAACCGACTAATTTTTTTATTTAAAAAAAAATTTAAAAAAATATTGGCCTATACAGCTGGGTGCCGCCTAGGCGGCCTGAGCACTGACGGCCTGAAAACGCTCCATGCCCGCCCAACGCTTTCTCGAACATTGGTTATGAGTGATAAAATAAAGTTCTAGATTTTGGTTTCAGTAGCTTCGCCACCAAAAAAATTAAAATTCTATTTAATATAGATTTTAAAAGTAAAAAACTTAACACAAACCTTAAACGGTATGTTACGAGTGTTAAAATAAAGTTTTAGATTTTGGTTTTGGCGACTCGCCACCAAAAAATTAAACTCTATTAAATATATATTTTAAGAGCAAACTCAAACTTTAAACGGTGTGTTAGTGTTACGAATACTAAAATAAAGTTTTAGTTTTTGGTTTCGACAGCTTCGTCGCCAAAAAAATAAAATCTATTAAATATAAATTTTAAAAACAACAAACTTAATCCTAAAATTAAACGGTATATTTGGAGTGCCCAAATAAAATTTAGTACCAATTTCTAAATTAAAATTCTCAAAATAAATATATTTTTATTTATTTATCTACTTAATATTTTTATTTATTCATCAATTTATTTTAATATATCTTTTTTTAATTCTATTATTGTATTTTGTAAATAGACGCCGTCGGACGGCGTCGTTTGGCTCGGTAGCCTGAGCATTTCTGTTTATATAAGCGCTCGCTCCCGAACAGACCCTCCTCAATCGTTGAATATCCTGAACTCTGCACAGGGAACAGACGAGCAAACCTTCCGTAAGTAATGGTACGTCGATCTGCTTTTGATTTTCGATTTCTCGTATTCTTCTTTGTTTTTCTCAGTATTTCTGACTTGTCTATTTTCAAATATAATAATTATGATGAAGGCTCCATCAGTGAAACCTGTTTCTAGTCCTGTTCCGGATGCGTGGTACCCGACACTCGCCTTTTTCATGCTCGTTATTGGCCTTGTTGTGACAGCTTCTTTCTTCATGTAAGTCATGTTTTTAAAATTTTATGCATTCAGAGAATTTGTAAATATACTTATTTGCTTCTAAATTTTTTTTCTATGCATTATGATGTTGAATGCCGTATGGTTTGCGGTCTTTTCGAATCCAGATGTGCGATGCAAAGAGCTTGATTGTTTCCAAATTGTGTACAACTTCTGATTTGGGATTTTATTCTGAGATTTTAGGAACTTTATTTTTGGGTGGGGTGGGGTGAGGTTTCCCTTTTTTTTAATTTGTTTTTTTATTTGTTTCTAATATAGTGGACCAATTTCAATTCTTTGTGATTGCTGCTGTGCTTGTTCATTGTTCTTTACTGGTGACTGGTGTTATGTATGTAATCATTATAAACTTTGATTCGGCCTGTGGAAGCTGATTGCCAAGCTTAGTTTGTATAATCGCTGGTACTCCTTGATTGTAAACTACATGAGTTGAGGTTTTGGTCTTGCCTACAAATTTACTTGAAAAATGTGGACACATTTCAAAGTTTATTTATTTTTGTTTTATAATGGAAAAAACTTGTGTGGATGGTTTCTTGCTGGAGTGGTGGTAAGGGATTGAGATTTATGGTTTTAGAATTCCATAGTTCTATGCCCTTTCAGTTTATCGTTAGTTGTTAAAGTCTATTGGATGCCTTCTAAGGATTCTGTTTGAATTAAGATCTCGGATGATGATTTTACTAGACGGTTGCAATAGCATCCCAATCATTTCGCCCTTTTGTCGCAGAAAAACAGTACTAAAGGAAATGAAAGGAAAAAAACAAATATCTCTTGAAAGAAAAAAAATTCTTGTTTTGTCATTAATGGGATCACCTGGTTAGCTGATATCCTTGGGCGTATTTTTTTTTTGATAGGTAATGTAACTGAGGGGATTTGATGCAATTGTCACTCCCATGACCACTAGGCCAACACCTCTTTGACATCCTTGCGCGTATTTTTGTGGATTTTACATTTACTTATGTTGGAACATAATAATACCAAATTTGGATGAGAGAACATGAATTTAGTTTCAGTCGAAGTTTTGCTCTAGTTAGCTAGGTTAATTAATGTATCCTTTTGCACTACTGGTTTTCTGGCACAATAATTTTGGCTATAAATAATCTTACTGATGCTTTGTAATTTCTTATGCTTGAAAAACTCACTTCGGATCGTGTTGACTGAGATAATATTTACAAGATGTTCCCCTTATCATTTGTTTATAAATTTCCTTACGTAACTTATGAATATTTTCAATTGGTCATCACTCATCTCAACATGAAAGTTATTCTCCTGTGGATATATACTTTGGCTTCTGCTTTATCTCTTTGCTATTGCTTGGTAGGTTCTGTAGGTTCTGTAGGTTCTGTTTATTGGCCTTAGACATAAAATAGATCTCTGTAAGTATTTCGGATATCTTATTCTTATTATTGTTTTGGTCATGCAGCTATGAAGCGACCTCCTCCAGGAAAAGTCGGAGTCTTGCGAAAGAATTAACAACCGGTGCATTTGCATCTATCTTCTTGGTACGGCCAAGTCTTTGTTATCCTGTTCTATCAGTTCATCTCAATTGTCATCTCATTTACCAACTGTTATCTTCTTTGGCAGGGTTTTGGATCCTTGTTCCTGTTGCTTTCTTCGGGCGTCTATGTTTGATCTCTGAAAATCTGTTTGCCTGATACAATGACATTTGATAATAAACAAAACACCAATCTCTGGTTGCAGAACTTCAATTTATGTTCCTCCATCTGCTGCTAGAAAATTGAGATCTCCTTTATTATCTTTGTACCCCATGGTGGTGAAAAGCAAGACCAAAAAAAATTGGTTTAGATCCACCGAAGTGGGTAGCCTTAACCGAATGTTATTCGTTAACAGGTGAAGCTCGAAAGCCGATCCCGTCCCTGTCAGGGGAGATGCCAACCATCTCTCCTTTAAACGAACACAGTTTGGTGTTATCAATAAGCTATATAAATATATGTCCGTTCTCCCTTTCGAAACCGGTATGGGACGGAATGGCGCTGAGGTTTTTTTCCCGCATCTTCTCCCTATTTTTATTGGTGGATTTAGATTAAAAAGTATTTTTATAGTAGGCTGCTTATCTGTTCCAAGAAGTCCACCGACTTAATTATGGAAATCATACGCAGGGGAGAATGTCAGACGCATCTCAAAAAATGATCCACAGTAATTTTCTTTTGCTATCATTACTCCTTCGAGAAGTAGGTGTCTAAACTATTTATGAGCCGTCTAAGTGCTCGTATGTTGCACTTCGTCTTGTTCGAATTATTGCTTAAGCCGCTTAAAAGCCCGTTTAGGCGCTGAACGAGTCCTGGCCGTCCAGGATCCGCCTAGCGCTTTTTCGAAAACTGCTCGTACATAACTAAGGCATTCCTTTTAATAGCACGGATTAATTGAATTTTAAAAAATTATTTAACTAAATCTATGTTTAGGAGAGAGTGTGGGAGAAAAATATTTATTGTGTCAAATGCGAAAATATGGAAAATTAAATATTATTTAAAAGGGTGAAATTTAGTGAAAATTTTGAATTTTTTAATTGAAATTACTAAGTTATTATCCTTTCTTAATAAAACTATAAAAAAACAATTATAAAAATAATGAAATTTGATTTCGAATACCTAATATTTAAAAATAATTATAAACAATAGTTTTTTATTTTTTTATTTTTTTGATATTTTCACAATATAAATTCTCAATTTTTATTAAAGTTTTGGATTTTGAAGTACATTGTCTACACATGAAATCGAGCTTATTTTATTATGAATTTTAGATATCGAATCTGCCAGCCGAGTACCAATTTTGGAGTACACCGAATTCGTAGAGAAATATGAACATTCCTAACCACAAATTCGATGAAGAATTAATGAAGAAATCAGAAAATTTAATCACTTTTATTTTACTTTAAATTTATTGTTTTAGTTAATAATAAATGAAGCTTAGTAAATTCATACATATTTTCAAATCTCCACATTAAATTATTCTTGTTACATTAAATTTTAAAATCCTACTATATTCAAAATGTTTAAGTTACACATCCCATTAAATCTTATTCTTATGAGTAGTGCTACACATACATTATTTTTTGACATCATTTATAAACAGTGTCATTTACAGATCACCAATTTTATTTTTAAAAATGGGAAAAGTGGAGCGCGCCCCCCACATCGTGACACACTTTTTACCATCTAATAATTGTACCGATAAACAAAACCATTTAATAATTGTAATGAAAAATCAACCATTTAATAATTATCAACATTTTATGATATTTTGGAAAAAAATGAATACATATTTCTAAATATTACGGCAGCTTCGCCGCAAAAAAAATCTAAAATTCTATCATATAAACCCTAAAATCTAAATGCATAAATTCTATGACTAAATGCATAAACCCCAGGGCTAAATGCATAAATTCTAATGCTAAATGCAATAAATCCATATAATTCTAAATTTTGTAAACTGAAAATACAAAATAAATTATAATTTCTTATTTTATATAATATAATATATATTATACTAAACACAATTCAAGTTCTGCACGATTTCAAATAATTTTAAATGGGCCCCACCGTATTTAAGTAGTCAAGACAAAATACAATTTAAATTTTACACAATTTTAAATAATTTCTCATGGGTCCACCGCATTTAATAAGTGAGAAATTAAAAGTAAAAAATGTGAGGTGTAAATGTCACATCTGTATGTTTAGGGTTTACAAAAGATGTCAAATAAAAATGTATCAATATCATTTTCCTATTCTTATATATCTAATTCTTCTTTTATACTAAACACACCCAAGATGTACATTGAGTGCCACCTTTGATTTTGTTCTCATCTAAAAATTGACACCCAAGATGTACAATTGACACCCAAGATGTACAATTGACACCTAGAATATCTATACATTGTAGGCTCCCTCATTCATTTACCAAGGGTGCATTTAGGGTTTGGCTATACTATGCTAAAATGCCTTGCCATGAGTTTTATCTCTGCAACCTCCTAACCAATTGATTTATGATATTGTTAACAGCTAGACTTAGTCGCCCTAAACCCTAGAAACAGGCCCTTCATGTGTGTGTTGTTCAGGCACTAAAGCTTGTTTTAGCAATGCGTTCAGGCACTAAAGCTGATTCGAAATGATTATGACAATAATACATAGACATACGATTTGATAACAAAATTCTATGGACTTAGTTTAGAGATGGATAAAGGAAAGGAAGGATCTTGTATATAAATCTCACAGAGATTGAACCATATATATGAATAAAACACTCTATTCTGCAATAGGAAAGGAGAAAACCCGTGAAGAACGAAATGGGAGAAGTAGTTTTCATTCTTATCTCAAAAATGTTTATACAAAGTAAGGCGGTGGAGTCACGCCTACTGCACATGCCAACAAAGCACAGCTTACATTTCTAAACAAAATATTTAACATCATTAACAAACTTAAGCATCATTAAAACAAAACAGCATCATTTCTTTAAACACGATTTACTTTCTAGAAGCTCAGTACGAACAAATACCCGCCCTTTACTTTCTCCATCAACAATCTAC
The DNA here is from genome assembly GCA_025802335.1 of Pinguicula primuliflora. Lineage (NCBI taxonomy): Eukaryota > Viridiplantae > Streptophyta > Magnoliopsida > Lamiales > Lentibulariaceae > Pinguicula > Pinguicula primuliflora. Next base: position 8,115 of record JAOYMZ010031656.1, on the reverse strand, counting down.
GATTTTGATTATCACCAAGATCTTGAGAGAGATCTTATAATATTTGCGCTACTGGGATCCTTGACCAAATCTGGGAACAAATATATCCACCAATCTTTTAGGAGGTACTCTAGCTCAAGGCCTCTGAGAACAGGAAAAGAAAAGTTGTTATGGAAGATAATGAGGCAATTCAAACGCAGCATTGGGTTGTCCTCATTATTCGCCATTGTTTCCCACTTCTTTTTAAGTTATTGAAAGGCGACATTCATATTACATACTGGAAAGTATGTACCTTGTATACAATTATTACTCACTGAAGGATCCATCACTAACGTCTTCGAACAGTTCAACCCAGTTACTATGACAAACACCTTTATACTAAATCGGATTGCTTTCCCCTCTATAAAAAACCATAACTTTAATTAGTTAAGAGTTTTGATGCTTCTGAGTAGTAAGAAATAGGCAAGGTGTCATGAGGATGTTTCCCTTTGGAATGTCCAAGAGTTGTCCAAATCCAGGAGATAAGCCACACAGGTGCTTCAGATTTGGTCAAGTTCTTGTTTACTCAACCGCTCCTTTATCACCCCTATAATCCGTAGGAATTGGCGCATCATCACCTTAACAGGGAAATCATGGTGTGCTCTATCATATACCTCTGTTGGTAGGTATGTGGGAAAGCCTACCAGTTGAGGCACATCAGTTGGTATATAAAAAGTTTTAAACAATCAAACAAAACTTCAAATTTATTTTAATGAGTTCGTTCTCAACCCCACAGAGTTGCGTAAGTGAGTTTCATGAACCTCAAAAGCATAACCCAAGAGGATTGGTTTATCATGTTGTAATGTACAAAGTTCATTCAAGGTACGTACCGGAAGATTCCGAGATGGAGAATGCCTTGTAGTGTGTCAACTTGAGTCATCGACCCCACTCAAATCCCCGTCCTGTGATGCTTTCGGTTTGACCATTATTTTTTTCACCTGCGATGTTGATGGGTTATTCATCACGACTGCAATGGTGAAGCAGGTTGAGCCTGTCGCGTCAGAATGAATTTATTTAGGATATGTCATATGGATAATAGTTCGACGCACCCAAGCGTCTTCGTCTATATACATGTTTGAAGAATTCTCTCTTGACATGTTGAAGGTCGTTTTGTACTAAAAGTTTTTGGGTTTGAAAGTGTATGACAAGAAATTTTTCTTACGATGGAAATGATAAAGTAACAAATCTTCTGACAATTAACTTTTTTTAGGCTTTTGTTGTTGCATCTATTTATAAGGATTGGAATTATTATAATTGCATGGTGGACGTGGTATCCAGCTGTTCAACATTACACCAGGATATGAAAAGACTTGCCATGTCAGTGGAAAGACGCAACACGCGCAGATTAGTAAAAGACTACATGTGCAGTATATGAAAAATACTACACGCGCGGTTAGGATTTAGGGTTTAGGGCTTAGGATTGAAAACAAAGAGATTTAATTATATTTCTCATAACAGCAACTTGACTTGGATACTAATCAATCATATATGTACGTCTCATGGTTTATATAGGCATTACAACAAATTTAATGTGTGTAAAAGTAATGAATTATATATACCACAATTATGAATTTAAGAGTAATTTATGGATTGTGGTTGTTTAGTATTAATAGTTTAGAGTCTGACTGCGTTATCCGAGTTTACCATGCATAGTCGCACCTTGTTATTCGACAGATGTGCTTGTTCCGACTAGGTTATTCGGAAATTAAAGTATGGCTAAAATATATGAAAAAACTCTAAGTACTCTACTTGTTACGCTAAATGAGTATGAATGAACAAATATTCCTATGGATACATTAGTTTTTATCGGGTGCTCAAATACTTGTGGGATTGGAAAGAATATTTTCAAGTAGATTGGAAACAAAGAGACTTCATTACATTTCTCGTAAAAGCAACTTGATTTGGATATGAATCAATCATACATTGCGTGTCTCACTGTTTAGATAGACATTACATCAAATTTAAAGTGTTTAAAAGTAATGAATTATATATCACAATTATGAATTTAAGAGTAATTAACGGATTGTGATTGTTTTGTATTTAGGGTTAAGGGTCCGACTGCGTTATCCGAGTTTAGTATGCATAGTCGCACCTTGTTACTCGAATAATGTGCTTGTTCTGCCTTGGATTCGGGAAATTTAAGTTTGACTAAAATATATGAAAAACTCTAATTACTCTACTTGAAAAGCTAAGTAAGTATGAATGAACAAACATTCGTATGAATACATTAGTTCTTATCGAGTGCTCAGATACTTGTGGGATTGGATACAATATTTTCAAGTGAATGAACAAAGGGACTTCATTACATTCCTCATAAGAACAACTTGACTTGAATACGAATCAATCATACATTGTGCGTCTCACAATTTAGATAGGCGTTGCACCAAATTTAAAGTATATAAAAGTGATGAATTATATACCACAATTATGAATTTAAGAGTAATTAACGGATTGTGGTGGTTTAGTATTTAGGGTTAAGGGTCTGACTGCGTTATCCGAGTTTACCATGCACAGTCGCACCTTGTTACTCGACTAATGTGCTTGTTCCAACAATGATATTCGGAAAATTTAAGTATTGCTAAAATATATTAAAAAAATTGTAATTACTCTACTTACCACTCTAAGTGAGTATGAATGAACAAACATACATTAATACACGGATGTTGTGTTTATTACTAGATAGTTGGAGTACGAATTACTCATCCGGTATAACCACAATAGGTCGCAGTCTTGTCGATAACTGTATTTGCTTAATAGTATATGGACTGGTATCTATATCCGGGTTTACCATGCATAGTCGCGATCTTATCGTCAGACGTGAATAAAACAATGGATGTTTTGCTAATTACAGGATAGTTGGAGCACGAATGTCTCTTTCGATTAACCATGATTGTTCGAGGTCGGGTCGGTTGCTGTGTTTGTTCCAACTATGCGATACGGGATATTTAAGTATGATATAGCAAGACTCTTATGGTTATTTAGTTTTAAAAGTTTAGTGTCCGATCGCGTGTTCGGATTTACCATGTAAAGTCATGCTCTTACCGTCAGACGTGAGTAGAACAATGGATGTTGTGTTAATTATAGGATAATTGGAGCACGAATGATTCTTCTGGGATAACCACGATGGATTGCAGTCTTGTCAATAACTGTGTTTGTTTAATAGTTTATGGATCGACTTCTTTATCCGGATTTACCATGCATAATTATGATTTTACCGTCAGACGTGAATAGAACAACGGATGATGTGCTAATTACAGGATAGTTGGAGTATGAATGTCTTTTCCGAGATAATCACGATTGGTCGAGGACGGGTCGACTTGTGTGTTTGTTCCAACTATGCTATATGGAATATTTAAGTATGATATAACAGAACTCTGATGGTTGTTTAGTGTTAAAAGTTTAGTGTCTTACTGCGTATCCGGGTTTATCATGCATAATCACGATATTAGCATTAGATGTAAATAGAACAAATGATGTTGTGCTAATTACAGGATAACAAAACTTAATAGATTTAGCGGCAATAAAAAATGATGGTACACGTCTTGCACGTCTTTTAACATAATCAAAAACAGATATTATTCTTTCTGCCACCGACTGAGTTATTTGTGTCGCCACCGACTGAGTCGTGTAGGTGAGCAATTCATTCAGGGATATTTTTGTTACAAAAAAATATATAATATCGTATATATATTGAGGAATTAATTCCGGATAGATCCTGATCCCGGTATCAATAGAATACCGGTCGGCTAATTGATCTGTAGACAGTACCAACCAATATACTTCAATGTTCTAAGGCTGCTCATTAGGGACCATCAACGTAACAGGAAAGGCTCCTGTCTCCTCAACCACTTGAGGAGAAGAGTTTGTAACATAGACTACAGGAGGGTTCTTACTAGCCATTTGAACTTACTGAGAGATGGAAGACGAGAGGGTTGAAGAGATATAGAAGACGCAGTCGAAACGACAGAGAACGCAAGTCTTAACTCTTAACCACGATTAGGATGAGCATGAATAAAAGTTTTCGGCTAAAATTTATTTTTAAAATGGGCTTGGAGCAGTAATTTAATATATAATTATTGTCTTAACCTTAAAGGGCTGCTAAGGGGACAGCGGCTGAAGCCCAGCCCAAAAGCAGTATCTGAATTCACCACGTACCTTCCTGCTTTACTCGTAGGTTGCGTTATACCTGACATCTATAGTCGGGTAACATGTACATTAGAAATATTGAGAGCTCCAAAAAAGAGCTCCAAAATATTGGAAGTAGTGAATTATATTTAGACCATGATTACGCTAATGAATAGATCATGATTACGCTAATGATTATTTCTTGCATTATAGATCATGATTACTCATAGGCTGCATTATACCCGACATCGATAGGCGGATTTAAGGCCCAAATGAGATATTCGGGTTAACCATGTATGATATGTGTAATATTAAGAACTATAAGAGAACTCAAACATCTTGAAATGAAAGTGATGAATTACATTATAAATCATTATTTGGATCATTAATATTATAGATCATGATTATGACTGTTATACTAAGTGTCGAATATGTTAAAAAATGAAGGTTTGATGAATTCCCGACTACATCACGCAACTGAATACAATTGAATCCTTCTTCTCAAGTCTCAATTAAATATTCAGCATGCAAATGAGAAATTAAAAAGGGTACGATACAAACTGTAGTCTGTAGCTCTCACTCCCTCCATCCACTTGTAGTTTCGTTTTTCTTATCAACACGTCTACTGTTGTATGTTTTTGCATAGTGTCCGAAGACACCGCACTTATGGCAGTGATTCCTGCACTTCATTTTTGCTTCGCCTTCCGATGGAGAAAGTGGAGAAATTGGTCTTCCTCTCTTCTTGCCACGAACCTTTGAGGGAGAAAAAAATGTATTGATATGAACAACATGGAGATGTATGTCGCGACATACTTAGGGGTGTGCATTTGGAACGGAATTTTCCGAAATTCCAAAATCCGAATTTTTCGAATTCCGAAATCTCGAACTGAAATTCCGAAGTAGCTATTTGGATCGGATCAGAATTGGTTTCATATTCCGAATTATAATTCGGAATGGAATGAGTTTTTGATACTAATTCCGAAATTTTCGAATTCCGAATTATTATTTTGAACTTAGCCCAACCCAAGGTAATGAACCAACTCTCATAGCTATTTATTATTTTGTTTTGGCACAACCCTCTTCTTTATTTCCTTCCTGTCACGACCCAACCCTCATAGTCATAGCTAATTCTTTATTATACACTCAAACCTCATAGTCATAGCTAATTCTTTATTTTGTTTTGGCCCAACCCTTTTCTTTATTTCCTTCCTGTCATGACCCAACCCTCATAGTCGATCGATTCTGATTTCAAGAGCTTGAGAGTGAGACACAGACGCAGCGCAGACGGCGGCCAAGACTCCTTCCTCATCCAGTCGGTCCTCCTCTTCTAGTCTGTTCATTACGATTCTGATTTACAGAGGTATGATTTTAGGGTTTACTTATGTGATGATTTTAGGTATTCCTCATCCCATTTTAGGTATGATTTTAGGGTTTACTTATGTGATGATTTTAGGTATTCCTCATCCCATCTATTGCACTTGTAGTCTTTATTTCCTTCCTGTTACATGGAGCTATTGGGATAATTGAAGGCAGAGTGGTTTCTTCTCTTCAAATATAGTATTATTACTCTCAGTAGTGTCTTTCAGTATCTCTAAGGAGTTATTATTTGATTTATGGTTCTCTTTCACTTTTCTTTCTGTGACTTTCCGCCAATTCTTATTTCTGCTAGCAGAAATTGCAGTGTTTTCCCCTACATTTTGCTTGTAGTATGCAATGTTTTATTACATGATCAAATTTTAATTCAATTTTGTAGACGTACACTATTACATTCGTGTAGAATACATTTTTAACATAACTCTTTCACATATATTGATTATTGCCTCTCAAAATGCTCGCTGAAGTAGATAATGTTGCAGAACAGGAAGACATGATGGAAGGGATCACCTTGTGCTGAAGTTTCTGTTTCTCTTCTGTTTCTCTTCTACTTGTTTTTTATAGGTTGTTTCTGATTCTGTTTGGTTACTTACTTATGAAATTACTTTTGATGATTTTTATTTTTTTTATTTTTAAATTTCGAAAATTCCAAATTCCGACCAAAAATTTCGAATTCCGAAAAATTCAAAATGTAATACGGAACGGAACGGGATTGCAGTATGGCTTCTGAAATAATTTCGGAACGGATGAAAAATAGGTCATTCCGAATTCCAAATGCACACCTCTAGACATACTTCCTCGTCATACACCCTTGTGTAGTCCGACGTCGGTGAGTTAAGACCGTGTGAGCTCACGTCGAATCCATTTATTGCTGTAAATGCATCTACACAAGGTGACTTAACGTGAATAGCTCGATTCTTTCGACGAAGACAGAATGAACGAAAAAAGAGAAGCAGACTCACATGATGCATGATAGAAAGTAGAAAAAAGTAGACATGTTTACCCCTAATACGTTATAGGTAAAAGTGGAGTAGGGTTTGAACTGGAAAGTCCAGGCTGCCAGAACAATTCTGTGTTTTCTTCCCAATTTTTTCCTTCCTCGTGTTGTTTAACATGCTCATTTGTATAGTGGATTGGGCGCACCGATGAAAAGGCTATAAACAGAAGGTCAAAAAACCTCATAATTAAGGACTACTTAACTCAAGGAGAAAGGATATAACGAAATTAACGGCGACCAAGATGTTGAAACAACGTCAGACTATCATTTGGTCTCAAGTGTATAAACTTTCTATCGATGTGCCCAATTTGGACTGTAGATGGTGGCAACGACCGGGATTACAATAGTATGGATAAATATGTGTTAAGATATATAGCTATATAATTGTTTTGGGAAGATTACAATACAATGCTTAAAAGGAACAGAATAGAAAATAAACGTAGACTCAATTCTCTTCATTCATATTTTACAATGATGTTTTAGGGGACTATATATAGAGAGAATTGGTATTAATGCTCACGACATATTTTCCAGTTTGAAGGCTTCTCTTTTCTATTTTGTAGGCTCGAGGATGGCTTGGACGGCTTTGGGGGCTCAAGGTCACCATGGTACAGGAGCCGTCACATTACTCATAGTCACGTGAGTAATCTACTAACACTCCCCCTCAAGATGGGCGAAAGACATTAAATAAGCCCATCTTGCTACATAAACGAGTTATGTCTATCATGCTCAGTCCTTTTGTGAGGCAATCTGCTACTTGATCTCTTGTCGCCACATGACCAAGTTCTAATGCTCCACTCTCCAGCTTTTTTTTATGAAGAACCTGTCGATCTCCACATGTTTGGTCCTGTCGTGTTGTACAGGATTGTGGGCAATACAAATAGCAGCCTGACTATCACACCATAACTTCATGTTTGCTTTGTGTTCCAGCTTGAGTTCTGACAATAGGGACTTTAACCATAACATCTCAGCAACCCCTAAGGCCATGGCTCGGTACTCCGCTTCAGCAGTAGATCTAGCAATCACGTGTTGTTTACTGCTCTTCCATGAGACTAGGTTGCCTCCCACAAATATACAATACCCTGAGGTTGACCTTCTGTCATCAGCACAACTCGCTCAATCAGCATCACAAAAATCCTCAATGTCTAAGTGTCCATTCTTTCTAAAAGTCAGTCCCTTCTTAGGTGCACTCTTCAAGTACCTCAGTATATGATATACAGCATCCATGTGATCCTTTCTAGGATCGTGCATATACCGGCTCATTACACTCACAGCAAATAATATGTCAGGTCGAGTGTGAGTCAAATATATCAATTTGCCCACCAATCTTTGATATCTCTCCCGAGCGACTGGTTCTCCTCCATCTGCTCTCAACTTAACCCTCTGGTCAAGAGGTGTGACTGCTGGCTTACATCCCAGCATCCCAGTATCAGTGAGGAGGTCTAGTGTGTACTTCCTCTGTGACAGAACTATCTGATCTACCCCATGTACAATCTCAATCCCAAGAAAATAGTGTAGTGACCCGAGGTCCTTCACCTCAAACTCTTTTCCCAACTTTTCCTTGAGCTTAGCAATCTCACTCTCATCATCACCTGTGATGA
>JAOYMZ010031655.1:0-32885 GCA_025802335.1 Pinguicula primuliflora | reverse complement strand
AACACCGGAGATCTACCCAAAAATATTTTCCCAATATTTTTGTCACTTCCCCAATTTAGGAACACCCTAAATAACTCAAAACTCTGTGAGAAGAAACCTTCTTCTTCTTCCCGTTAGAGCTGTGCTGGTTGTGTGTCTTCAAAAGCTGAACAATTGCCTCTATTTATAGGCATAAGGCTGCAATACAAACAAGCCGCAAATCTTGAATGAAAACGTGCAGCAGATCTTGAAGCATTATTCAAGCCGCAAGTGTTGAATTGGATGGTATTTCTTCTTTTTCTTTTTCAATCCTACCTACGAAAATGAGTGGAGCATTCAATTTCTTCTTGTTGTGGCTCCCCCTCCATGTGAGGAGGGACCAACAATTGGAAGGTAAGAGTCGAGCTTCTGGATGCTTATCCCTATAAATCCCCTTCCATTGGCTTTGTGAAAAAAATATACCATCCAAATGTTGATGAGACGTGAGTGATCTTATGATGGTTAAAATGTTAGCCTTTAAAGTGATGCTGATCTCGTAGTATGGTTGTTTTTAGTTTTGGATAACAATGTCAACATTATCTGATTCTGTAGTTCAACCCATTTGTTTCAGGTCTGGTTCTGTCTGCTTGGATGTTATTAACCAATCCTTGAGTCCCATGTTCGGTTAGTGATTCATCAATCGTTTGACGGATTTTTTGCCATGAATCTAGTGAGGTTTCAATTTCATTTCCTCGTGTTGGTTTCTTTTCAGATCTTATGAATGTGTTTGAAGTGTTCCTCCCGCAACTTCTTTTATACCCGAATCCATCCGACCCTCTAAATGGAGAAGCAGCAGCTTTGATGATGCGTGATCGCAATGCCTATAACCAGAGAGTAAAAGGTAAAAATTATTTTCATAGATAAAGAGCATTTTAAGTTTATGGGTACCCATCATCTGAACAAAGAAAGTATTTGGTAGGATAAGTTTTTGGTGTCCAAAACCAGCTCTCTCCACTGTATTCTAAATGTAAAGAAGTTCACTTTAGATCATTCCTCGACCAAAATAAATCCATTCCTCCTGGTCCATTGTAGTTGGAAACAGTTGCGTGATTTAAGTTCCGCATGTAAGATTTGCATGCTTATTCCATGATATTAGAACATTGTGTGTTTTGCTTGTGAACAAGCCTTACTGATCATTCTCCAGAATATTGTGAGAAATACGCGAAGCCTGAAGATGCTGGAGCTGCACCAGACGAGAATTCGAGCAGCGAGGATCTGAGTGATGATGAATATGCCTCCAGCGACGACGAGATCGCCGGGAAACTGTTCCATCAAGTCTGCATGGCCAGAAGTGTAATGCTACTTGTATAAGCACTAAACCGACTTTGTATTTCCCTTGCTTTAAAGTAAAAAGAGTAAGATTTCGCTCTTTCCCATCAGATTTGCGCTTTTATTTATTGCTGTAGGATCAGATTGGATAATGAATGATTGTAGTGATCCTCGCTTTATACGGGACAGGGTGTTAAAGAGTAATTGTCCCACACTGAAAGTGTAAGTGTTGAGACAAGGAGTTTAAATAAGAATTGTGGGGAGAACCTATCACCTTGGGCCTAAGGTTTTAATGGTGACACCCACATTCCTACCAACTTAACCCTCACACGCACGCCTGCATACACGAGACCCAAGTGTCACTGGGCTCGATTAATTCAAAGCCCGTTGACCCGAGTGTGATGGGCCGGGCGGGCCGTTGACTCGTGTGTAGAGCCGGCCCAGTTTATATAAAATTTATCATGGTATCGGAACCAAGAATGGTCTAACGACCGAATGGCCTGTGTACGCTTCTGCTTCCGCTTCTTTGGTGTGTGGCGTTCAAGTCCGACAGGGCTTGCCCAGTTGGACTTGAGGGGGAGTGTTAAAGAGTAATTGTCCCACACTGAAAGTGTAAGTGTTGAGACAAGGAGTTTAAATAGGAATTGTGGGGAGAACCTATCACCTTGGGCCAAAGGTTTTAATGGTGACACCCACATTCCTACCAACTTAACCCCCACACGCACGCCTGCATACACGAGACCCAGGTGTCACTGGGCTCGATTAATTCAAAGCCCGTTGACCCGAGTGTGATGGGTCGGGCGGGCCGTTGACTCGTGTGTAGAGCCGGCCCAGTTTATATAAAATTTATCACAGGGTATGAGTTTCTTGATTGAAGTTTTTCTTCATAACTGAAAAATTTAATGCTCGGCTCTCTGGCAATAAGTGGAATTCGTTCATTCTAGACTTTGGTTTGGCTCTGATGGGCTTGTCGTAACAAAAGTTGACTGCAAGGAAGGAAAAATGGGAAGAGCAATAAATGTGAAATGAAGAAGATTGGACGAAAAGGAAAAAAACGTGGACGTGAAATAAATAGTAGTTCACACGATTATTTCAACGTGTTTTCTCTCATATAAAATGATATTCTCCTTCATTTGTTACATCATTCCAAAATCTTCGAGTCTCATTACAGTGAGAAATACTAGAGAGAAAAATAGAGAGTTTCAGTGTTTATCCTTTATTCCCTAGAGAGATTACAAGTGGTATCTCCTAGTGGTCTAAAGAGATTGTAACTTCTATATTCTTCTATAGTGAAATTTTTCTATCCATACCTGTGGTTCTTCACCTGATTTGTTTAGGGGTTTTCCACGTAAATCTGTGTGTTCTATTTATCTTCAGTATTATTTCCTACAAATTATTAGCTGTGGTTTGACTCTATCCGTCCTATTTTCACAACAATTGGTATCGGAGCTTCTGAGTTCGTGATAAAAGCTATGCCAGCAAAGTTTAAGTTGGAAAAATTCAACGAGAATAATTTCTCGATGTGGAAATTGAAGATAAAGGCTATCCTACGAAAGGATAATTGATGTCAAAGATGATAAATGGATCGAGATGGATGAAAATGCTATGGCTAATATACACCTGGCTTTAGCAGATGTATTATCTAGCATCGAGGAGAAGATGACGGCAAAGGAGATTTGGGATCATCTCAACAAATTGTACGAGGCAAAATCTCTTCATAATAAGATTTTCCTAAAGAGAAAGTTATACACTCTTCGTATGACTGAATGTTTTTCTGTGATGGAGCACGTGAATATTCTAAATATTCTATTCTCGCAACTCACATAATTGGGTTACACGATTGAGTCGCAGGAATGTGCTGAAATCTTACTACAGAGTCTACCCGACTCGTATGATCAACTTATCATCAACCTAACCAACAACATCATCACGGATCATCTAGTCTTCGACGATATTGCTACCACTGTTCTTGAAGAAGAAAATCGGCGCAAAAATAGGGAAGACAGGCAGGCGACTTCACAGCAAGCGGAAGCTTTGGCGGTAATAAGAGGCAGATCAACGGAGTGCGGCTCAAGTGGGAGCCAGAACTAGGGTAGAGGTAAATCTAAAAGTAAGAAGGGTTTGAAGTGCTACGATTGTGGCAAAATTGATCACTTCAAGAAAGATTGCTAGAATTCAAAGAATTCCACTCCTCAAGGAAATATTGCAGATAGTTCGGGTGAAGGAATGACTCTTTGTTATGAGGCCCTATGTTGTGAGGTGGCGACGACAAATGAAGGCGGGCATAGATTTGCTGATGTGTGGCTCTTCGATTCGGGAGCGACTTTCCATATGACCTCTAGAAGAGAACGCTTTCACCATTATGAACCAGTCTCAGGAGAATCTGTGTTCAGCTGTACCAATCATGCTTTGCAGATCGTCGGTATTAGAACTATCAACCTGAAGTTGCATGATAGCTCGGTACGCACTATTCAACAAGTGCGACACGTAGCTGGTTTGAAGAACTTATTGTTTTTGGGACAATTCGATGACCTCGGGTGTAAGAATGAAGTTGCGAGGAGGATTATGAAAATAATTCGTGGCACGCTTGTGCTTATGAAGGGAAAAAAGAAGCTGCAAAGCTATAAATGCTAAAGGGAGAGACATTGCAGGAAGCAGAAGCATCTGTTGCATCTGGAGAATCTACTACAATGCAATGGCACCAAAAACTTGGACATATATCAGAACAGAAGGTTCTTGTCGAACAAAAGCGACTACCATGCCTCAACAAGGTGACCTTACCTTTTTGTCAGTATTGTGTTATTAGCAAACAGCATCGATTGAAGTTCAACAATCAGACTCAGAAGTAAGGATATTCTAGAGTTAATTCACTCTGATGTATGGTAAGCACCGTTTGTATCCCTGGGAGGTGCAAAGTATTTCGTGTCATTTATTGACGATCATTTCAGGAGATGTTGGGTGTATCCAATCAAGAGGAAGGGAGATATGTTCTCAGAATTCAAAGTCTTCAAAGCGCGGATTGAGCTTGATTCAGGCAAAAGAATCAAGTGCTTACGGACAGATAATGAATGAGAATATATTGGTCATGAATTTGAAAGCTTCTGCAAAAGAGAAGGGATCAAAAGACAGTTCACGACGACATACAATTCTCAGCAGAATGGAGTGACAGAGTGGATGAACAGGACCTTGTTAGAGAGAACAAGAGCCATGTTGGGAGTTGCAGGTCTTGACAAGAAGTTTTGGGCGGAAGCAGTCAACACCGCCTGTTATGTGATTAATCGGGTCTCATCAACCGCGATCGAGTTGAAGGCACCGATGGAGATGTGGACTGGAAATCCATTGGATTATTCCAACCTTTATGTATTTGGAAGCCCGGTATGTGGTATACAATGCCAAAAAACTATAAAGTTGGATCCAAAATCCAGGAGGTGCTTGTTCTTGGGGTATGCTGATGGAGTTAAGGGGTATCGTCTGTGGGACCCCACTGCCCACAAGGTGATCATCAGCAAGGATGTTATCTTTGTAGAAGATAAGCTACAAAGGAACGAGAGAGGCGATGGCACTGAAGCAGGAAATTCAAAGACTACAAATGTGCAGGTAGAAAAAGAATTTTCTTCTGAAGCTACACCAGAGCATGAATAATTAGAATCAGAGGATTTTGATGTTCCACAAGAAGTTCATCGATCAGATGGAGCAAGATCTACAATAGCTTGGCACTCAGGTTATATTATGATGAGCAATGTTGCGTACTGCTTTTTAACCGAGAATGGATAACCATCAACTCTCCAAGAAGCACTGAGCAACTCAGATGCAGCTCAGTAGATCGCAGCAATGCAGGAAGAAATAGAAACTCTTCATAAGAATAATACATGGGAACTTGTGGAATTGCTACAAGAAAGGAAAGCTATTGGAAACAAATGGATTTTCAAAATCAAGCGAAATTGTGATGATCAAGTGGAGCGGTATTGTGCTAGATTGGTGGTCAAAGGATATGCTCGGAAAGAAGACATTGATTTCAATGAAATATTTTCACCTGTGGTCCGACTGACGACAGTTCGAATAGTCCTGGCGATGTGTGCTACGTTTGACCTACATCTAGAGCAACTAGATGTGAAGACGACTTTTCTTCATGGAGATCTTGAAGAAAAGATCTATATGCTCCAGCCAGAAGGATTTGAAGCAAAAGAAAAGGAGAACTTGGTTTGCAGGTTGAACAAATCTCTGTACGATCTCAATCAGGCACCGAGATGTTGGTATAAGAGATTTGATTCCTTCATCATGAGTCTTGGATATAACAGACTCAATGCATACATATGTCAAGAGGTTTGGTGATAAAGATTTTATCGTGTTGTTATTGTATGTCGACGACATGTTGGTAGCAGGCTCCAACAAAGATCGTATTGAAGAATTGAAGGCACAGTTGGCTAGGAAATTTGAAATGAAGGGCTTGGGACCGACAAACAAGATTCTAGGGATGTAAATTTATCGAGAGAGAAATAATAGGAAGATTTGGCTTTCTCAGAAAAACTATTTGAAGAAGGTCTTGCGGTGCTTCAACATGCAAGAATGTAAGCTAATTTCTACCCCTCTACCTATTAATTTCAAGTATTCTTCCAGTATTAGTCCTAGCAGTGAAGTAGAGAGGATGGAGATGTCTCGAGTATCGTATGTATCGGCAGTGGGAAGCTTAATGTTCGCGATGATTTATATCAGATCAGACATTGTACATGTAGTGAGAGTAGTAAGTCGGTACATGACGAATCCTGGAAGAGAGCATTAGAGTGCTGTAAAAAAGATTTTGAGATATATCATGGGTACCTCAGATGTTGCATTATGTTATCGAGGATCAGACTTTACTGTCCATGGACATGTGGATTCAGATTATGCAAGTGATCTAGATAAAAGCAAATCCACAACAGGTTATGTGTTCACTCTTGTTGGAGGTGCTGTGAGCTGGGTTTCAAATCTGTAATCGATCGTTGCTATGTCCACAACAGAAGCTGAGTATGTAGCAGCTACGCAAGCCAGTAAAGAAGCAGTATGGTTGAAGATGGTACTGGAGGAATTCGGGGACAAACAGGATGCAGTTTCTTTATTTTGTGTCAGTCAGAGTGCCTTGCACCTTGTAAGGAATCCAGCCTTTCATTCCATACCCAAACACATAAAGGTTCTGTATCACTTCGTTCGTGAGAAAGCGGAAGAAGGTACGGTGGATCTGCAGAAAGTTCATACTAAAGAAAACCTAACAGATTACATGACAAAAATGATCAATACAGACAAATTTATTTGGTGTCGTTCCTTGTATGGCCTAGCAGAAACATAAACAACAGAATGGTAGGGTAGAAAGAATGGTGTGAAGATTGATTAACGATTAATCAAATCTTCAAGTGGGAGATTGTCAGCAAGAAAAGTGTTTTTCATGTGAGCAATAAATGCTATGTGTGAAATGAAGAAGAAAGAAAAAAGGCTGTCGGTAGAAAAGAAGATGAAAACGTGAGACGGTGGATAAAGTAGTTCAAACTACTATTCTCACGCATTTTCTCTCCTATAAAAGGACATCCTCCTTCATTTGTTATATCATCACAGAGTCTTCGAGTCTCATTACAATGAGAAATACTAGAGAGAAAAATAGAGAGCTCGAGTGTCTATCCTTTATTCTTTAGAGAGATTACAAGTGGTATCTCCTAGTGGTTTAAAGAGATTGTAACTCCTATATTCTTTCATAGTGGAATTCTTCTATCCCTGCCTGTAGTTTTTCCCTTAATTTGTTTAGGGATCTCCACGTAAATCTTCGTGTTCTATTTATCTTCAGTATTATTTCCTACAAATTATTAGCTGTGGTTTGACTCATCCGTCTTATTTTTACAACAAAAATGACCTCCGCCAATATTCTATTTTGAAAAGTAACAATCATTTTTTTAATGTACTTTTATTGATCTTTTTTAAAAATACATAAATAGAAAAGAAAATAAAAACAATAAAATAGCTAAATCATTTTAATACATTATAATCTAGTTAATCAACACTACCCTTTTCACGTTACCATCTGTCGAAAGAAAAACTTCATTTTAGATATCAACATTTGCAAACCCAAAACTTTTCAGTAGAAAACCTCAACTCGAATCACCTTCAACATGTGAGGAGAGAATTCCTCAAACATGCATACGAACGAAGAAGCTCGGGTGCATCAAACAATTGGCTGGATCATAAATGAATTTAGTCCAATGTGTGTATACATGGATTGGGTGCATCCCGTCTGTCGGGATTCAAAAATAGGGTCTTGCACGATGCTTTTGTACGGGTTCTAACAACTCGTTTGGGATTCTCGACTATACGGACCGGGTACATCACGTATGCTAGGATGTACCCGGTCTGCGTGTACGGGGTCATGCATGATGCTCTTGTGCAGGATTCGACAATCCAAATGAGAATTCTCGACTATATGGGTCCATGCATGATTCACAGTTTTCTTAAACTTTTTTTCGATTTTCTTCTGTAGGGCGTTATTTATCTTATCCTGATACCATTGAGGGAAAGAGTGGGATGCAATATATGGAGGATACTGATTACGTGTCATACGTTAAACATAGTCGAATAACTACATTGTTGATTGGGTGTGTTTCTTTGTTGATGACTCCAACGATGAGTACGACGATACTCCCTCTCGTATATATGTACATGACCAATCCATTGGGCTGAGGCAGTACAATGACTTGCGAAAACCACAAAATCATCTTACTCATCATTATCAGTAGCCTGGTCAGACTATTTTTATTTTTGAGATTCAATTTGTTTGTATTACGCGCTTATAAATATATATCAATTCACTAATAATAAAAATAAAATCAATATATATATATAAACTTTAATACAAAAAAAAGTTATTTTTAATACAAAAATAATTTTTTTAACATACCGGTCTTCGAATGACCGGTATGTCCATAATTACGTTGATTAGCGATTTTAATTATTATCGGTCTTTGGAAGACCAGTGTCAGTATATACCGATCTCCAGAAGACCGGTTCCTTTTACCGGTCTTCCGAAGACCGGTTAGTGATAAATTCAAAAATTAGCCACTATTTTGTGGCAGAAAGAAAATTTTCCAAAAGATTGTACAATATGGACAACTAGGTTAACTTTTTTTCACTTTTTTTGGTACGTAAATAGGAGGAATATTTCCGTTTTTCTTCAGTATTCGAAAGTTTTTATGGATGATGCTATAGAGCACCACCTTTAAAGGGCACCACTACACACCATCTCCTATCAATGGAAACTGGGTCCCACATACACACACCCATATGTGTGTGTACTCACCCATTAATAGGGGGTGGTGTGTGGTGGTGCCCTATAAAGGTGATACTCTACAGCGCCATCCAATTTTTACACCCCGACTAATTTAGGAGGCCTGCACCGAGCACAAAAACTTCTATGAATTAAGTCTGGCTAAGTATTTTTCTTAGGACTTAACTCTGAAATCTCGAGTTTACCTAATTACAACGGTCTTTACTAATTTTTTTCATTTTAGATAAAGTCGCTTTTGAGTGTGGCATTGTCCCGCCTCCAATTTTCGCAATCGCAATTCGAAAGTGTGAGGCGGGACAATGCCGTTGCCGCCCCCCTGCCCTCGTTAATTTCTCGCTCCTCTGCTTCAGATTCAGTGTATTTACTTCGGCGTTAGGAGTCAGCAAAATTTTCAGTAAATCTTTAACGTCGCCGCTCCTCAAGGTTCACAAGCAACCTCCGATCCGCAGCTAGGTCAGAGGCATTATGTTCAATAACACAGTAGTTTTTTTGTTCGACTCTAAATGGATGGAAATGTTTTAGCTTCTCAATAGATGTACGATTTTAGGTTGCCAATCTTATGGCTAGTGCGCATTTTATTTTTTTTTTCTCTTTTTTTTCGTTCTATCAAAGATTTTCGCTATATGGTGTAGGATCTTCGTTTTTGAATCTGGAAGATAGTATTTCTGCGGACTCTTTCGGGATCTTTCATATAGCTTTCTTGGATTTATTTCAAATATAGGTATTGAATTTTGAAGATGGCGGAAGAGGATGCATCTAGTGGGCTAAGTAAATCGAGGATTCTAGTTGATCTCACTAACCGGATTGAGAAAAGACGATGTTCTGAGAGGGAGAAAAATGGGGTCGGGGATGTTCGTTTAAATGGCGAGCAGGTTTTCAAGCGCTTCCGGATTTCCTCAAATCCACGTACAGGGATTAATGCTTTGAAAAGAAATTTTTCACCGGGTGCCTCAAAATTAACTAGTGAAAAAGGGGACCCTAATGTCTGTGGTTCTGCGGCTTCCCAGAACACAGTTGATGCTTTTGTTGGTTGTGATAGTGGTCATATTCCGAAAGGGCAAAATGTCGTAACGAGTGACTCCGAAGTCTATGGAGAAAATGATGATGGGGTTAATAAAATTGAGCTTGATCTGGGTAATGGTGAAGAGGGACAAGCTGTGGCTTCAGTATCTACCGAAATATATGGTTGTGGCAATTTAGACTCATTGACGGATAACCCTTTTGATGGTTCTAAAGTGGTTGATGAGGACTCCTGTCAGGAACATTTTGTTGGAGATAGTGCGTCTGGTCATGGTACAATATGTGGTGATGTTGGGAACAAATCTGGAACGGGCATCTTCAATGATACGAATTCGCAAAATGATACGAATTCGCTAAATGTTAGCATGGTTGACATGGTTCAGGCTACTAATAATGAAGCTCCTGCTGAATTTGGTGACAGTTTTCCTGCTGATACAAACGCAAAGGTGGTGAACAAAAAAAGCGAGGATAGCAAATCTGCTGACATAAATATAAGTTTTGATAGCACTCAGGAAGGCTCCCATCTTTATCATAATGATTTAGACAATCATAAAGCTGGCAATTTGGTCTTTAGCCAGACGGGGTCTATCGACTGCACGATTTTACCAGATTCACAAGAATCTGCAGTTGGAATAGATAGACCTGCATGGCTGAAGAAACAGGATGAATGTGCGTATCTGGGTGGAGGGAATGACTCAATTAAATCATGCTCCTGCTCGTTCTGCTCAAAAGGTATAACACCATTCGTAATGTTTTACAATTTACTTTTACTTCTAGGCTTCCTTGATGATGATGATGATGATGCCTTGCATTTTTATTTTGACATTCAGCTGCATTAATATTGTTAGATCTCCATCAACAAGAGATCAGGGCTCGTGTAACAGGTTGGCTACACATTTCTTAGCTGCTCAATTCTGATGATTGAAATTTTTTCAACGTTACTGCTATTTCAAGTTGTTGAAAATTTGAACAGTTTATTATGTATAAGTTAAAGCAATTTTTTTTCAAGTGCCGAATTTACCATACAATGCCGAAATCTAATCTCGGCCGTAGGATCTGTGTCTGAACTGCTGAGTAAAAGTGAAATTAGATTTCAGCACCATACCAATTTTTCGGCACCGTAAGTTCGGCATTGGAAAAAATTTCTAGGTTACAGTGGATACATATCTTTTCTTACTTGATTTTAAACTTGTTTAGCAATAAAAAAGAGCCAGAGGGAAGCAAGTATGATGTCTGATAGAAGTTTATGGAGTAAGGTTGCTGAGAAACACAATTACCAGAGCATGAACAGGGTCTCCACGATGGAATCTCATTTGATGTACCAATGGAGATCCCTCTTTCAGCATACTGCTGACATATGGCAACGTGAGGGTCAAGAGCTGGTATGTTCTATCCTACTGAAACTCATCTCCTCATAAAATCTACGAATCTATATATCTATGAATGTTGTTCCGTGGCATTAAAATGAATAGCTTTATCACTGCTGCAGGAAGCTAGTCTACTACCTTTAGCTGGTCTAAGAAAGAAGTGCAAAAACGACTTGGAATCTTTGTTCAATGCCCACTGAAAAACTTTAGGGTACCATACTTGACTCTTCTGATTTGTTTAGTATTTAGCTTGGGATAATACCAACAATGCATTTGTTGTTCCTCGTGCGTATGACTTGCTATTGATGTGTTAAGATGTAAAATTGTTCGAGAAATTGCTGAGCGGTCCCTAGGCAGTCAGGGTCCACTTAGCGCCCGCTTAGTTGCCCGCTTAGTCGCCCGCTTAGTCGCCCGCTTATGGGTACTTAGGCTGCATTTGGACAGGGCAGAGGGCGATCGCCCAGCGCTTAGGCGGCGTCCAGGTGGGCTGGGTTTCCGCCTTCTAGAACAGAGCTTAAAACACAATTGAAGCCAAGAAAAGAACAATTCACAACAATGCTATAAATGTACCATCAATCCGTTGTTTCTTTGAAATGTTTTGAATCTAAGTAGTAAACTAAACTACCAAGAAATCCATCCAGCATCCTTGAGTGTTTCATTTATATTTTGTTTCATCCACTGAATCAAGAAGAGAAGCAAATGAAATGATTGTTGTTTCATTTTGTCAGTCAATCAAAACAAAAGGATCATCTTCCCTAAAACTCCATCCGGCATTCTTGGTCTGAAATTTTTGTCCTGTTGGTCAGCCAACCCTTCACCTTGAAATCACATGAAACTCTCAGATCCATTCGCTGATTCCTCACCCAGCTCGAGATCTCCACCGGTACATCCATCTTCAACACCATAGATTTCTCCGAAGCACCGGACAGTTTTTTCCTCATATCCGGCGACAGGCGGAGCCCGTTTTCTGACAACGCGAGGTGAAGAACAGACGTTGTGCCGGCTTCCATTATCGACGACGGCGGGAACCTGCATTTACCGATCTTGAGATTCTTCATGAATATGGACGAATTTCCGCTGCCGTGGTAAGAAACGGACATTCTCGCGTTCGGGTTCTTTGCCTGGAGCGTGATGCAAAACTCCGAATGCTGTCGGCTTTTCCCCTGTTTCAAATGCGATCCTTCAATGAACGCGACGGTGAATTCAGGCGGACGGGGGCTGTACAGGGTTGTGCGTACGACCGCAACGGCGACAACAGCAATGACCACCGCCAGGATCACGATGGGGATGATGCACATGCTGCCTTTTTTCTTCTTCTTCTTCTCCTGTTGTGATATTAGGTTGTGGTGATGCTCGAAGATGCGTGCGTGCTCAGGCGGAGGTACGCGGTAGATTTGGTCACGCGGAACTTGGACGACATAGGTGTCGAGGGAGGCGCCGGCCCCGGCCTCGGCCTCGACGCCGGTGCTGCCATGCGCCGGCGTGGTGAGGTGGTTTTCGCCGGTGATTTTTCGACTCCGCTCCTCCATGTGCATATGAGGAGCGGTGGGCGTTAGGGGAATTGGTGGAGGCACCGACGATGGGCTGCTAATGGATGATTTGCACGGAGGAGAAGTTTCATACTAATTTGGGAACGAGGGCTTGGGGTGCATGGGCATGGGAAAAGAACAAAAGGGTGTAGTGGAAGGACTTTTCATTTTTTTTTCCTCCCATTACATCGGAGATAAATGGCCATGATAAACATACAAACTGAAAAAATCCGATAAGGCAGTATGAGGATGATATCTAACAGTTATTATTTTTTTTTTGTGTGTTTGTAGGTAAGTATTGAAATATTATAAAAATAAATTGTGCACAATGCTATGCTAGTGAAATCTAATTTCCCATCCTAACTCTACAAACTTAGAGTTTCAATGGTTGGGTCAGGATTATCCCCATCTATTCTCTTAAGTAAGACACGAGCTCCTCATCGATTTTCAAGAAACTAGTTTCCGTAGGTTTTCCGTGGCGTCTTTGTTGTCGCATTTTCTCCCTTCGCAGTACTCGAAATCCCTGAGGCTTCAACTTACGTAGGAGTTTGGCCTCGTGATTCTCGTTATCACCCTCGATCTGGATGGGGATGGGCTTATTTAGCCTTTGTTTACTGCTGCCCCCAAACCGGCCCCTGCCTTTCTTTGCACAAAATTGGGCTTTTGGCCCATTACTTTCCTTGCACGAAATTGGAGCTCCTCCTCAATCTGCTCATCTTTAGCTTTTTCCTCTAACTTAGTGGATGGAAATTCCTCCACCATTATTTCTTCCGCAGTCGATTGGGAATCCCCACCATTAGTGGGTTGAAATACCTCATCTTTGCTCCGCGGTCGATTGGGATTCAAGACTGCTCGCCAGGAAATCCTCAACCCGACGGCAACATCTGTTAAGATAGGCCGTTAGACTGTGGACCTGGGCTCAGGCCTTTCTATTCAGAAGGCCCAAACCATGCCCCAATCATCATGTGATGGCCCAATAACTGTGACCCACTTAGAGACAGTGCTCTCGGGCCTAGTTCAGACTCAAGTGGGGTGAATTTCAGCAGATCGAGTGGAGCCCAACCTGAAAACTCCGAACCGACATCAAAAAACCGACCCTACCAAACCTGATGCCCCGAATCGACCTTATACTACAATGGTCGCCGGTCAGACAAGGTGATTTCTGTTCATTATTTCAAAAAAAGTGTGACAACTGTGTAATATTAGGGCATATCAAGGAGTGTTATCGTTTGATGGACTATCCGGCCAATCACCTGGCGAATAGGAGGTACAGGGGTCACCAGTTCTAGGGAACAGTGGCTATTGGAGAAGTTGTCGACCAGGAGGAGGAGGAGAATGGATTCGCTGCGCTGGGCATTGAGAGGCGACAACCTATGAGCAAAGTCGATTGGGACGGAGACAGACGAAACGGCGAGACCAAATTGTGGAAAATGAAGAGACACAATACTATACTCGCGATCATAAGTCTCACCGCATGGGTTCAACAGGTATAAAGGCAAGGGGGTGAAATGTCCCCCTGCCCCTCTATTTATATTACATCAAGATATTTACTTGAGGGGTGTTTTGGGGATATTGATGATTCTGATGTGGGGGATGTAAATTCATGTGCTTATAGTTCCAGATAGAGAGAGGTAAACGGTCCGGGCTAAACAGGTTTTTGCCTGGACCATTTAAATCGTTTTAGAAAATGGGCGAATACGGGTGGGTTATATTTATAAAATGGGTGGTCTGGGCTTAAACCGTTTTAGTAAACAGGCGGTCCAGTTTATAAAAATTTTAAACGGACGGATACGGGTGGGACCCGTATAAATTACATTTATAATTATATATTTTTAATTAATTTTTTATAAATAAATGAACGAATACGGGTCAAGCGGACGGGTCAAATGGGTAAAAATGGTTAAATTATTTTTTTAATAAATAAACGGGCGGATATGGGCTTTAACCCATTTTTGCCCGTTTAAAAATGGGCGAATACGGTTATGGTTTTCAAAAAACGAGCAGACTTCATCCGGACCGTTTTCTAAAATGGTCCGGTCTGGGTTACGGTCACCCAGACCGTGTTCTAAAATGGGCAGACGGGTTTTAGCCGTTCGCCCGGATGCCTCTCTCTAGTTCCAGGGAGAAAAACAAGAAGTGGATCTTTGATTGTGGTGCAATGGATACAATGACGTATGATATTAATGATTTGTGTGGGAGACAGGATCACCGAAAAAAAGATATCCAGATGGCTAATGGTGAACTATTACCTACGGAGGGTACTGGGATAATTTAGATAACTCCAAATCTCAAATTATCCAATTGTTCATATGTTCCTGATTTATCTCATAAGTTGCTCTCCATTAGTCACTTGACGAAGGAATTAAATTGTGTCGTACTCATGTATCCCTCTTTCTGTGTGTTGCAGGATATTCAGACGAAAAAGATCATTGAGCATGGCACTGAATGGGCTGGATTGTACTACGGTAATGAAGTTGTCTCCACATCAAAATCCCTATCCGTTCGTAGTTTTATGTCCCAGAAAAGTTGTGATGTGTGCAAAGTGTACCAGTCAAGTTATAGTACAATCAACGGGGTGTATCTTCTAAACCACTGGACAAAATGAAATAAAACCAAGTTCATTAGGAAGCTAAGTGAGTGTAGATCAATTGTTATGAAGAAACAAATCCAATCTCACAATAGAATCGGGTGAAAATCACAATAGAGAGAGGTGACTCAAGACTTAAGTGTTTTGCCTAACTACTTTGCAATGAATCTAACTTTTGCATCCAACAAACATCAATTTTACTTCACTAGACCACCGAACTCAAGTATAGTTAGGCCCCTTCTGGGTTTACTAGCCAATCTTCCAAGTATGATGGGAATTTTTCCTTCCGGCCTCACCTCAAGCATACAAGTGAAGGAAAGATCTAAATATGAATGGTTCGTTGAATATGACATCAAAAGTTAGGGGTCATCCCCCAAGTAGACAAGTACGATGGTGTGGACGTGCCTAGTATCATATCCCTACAAGTGATTGATGAATACCTAAGGTGTGTGTGCAAGCATACACAATCAACAAAGAATACAATGATGAGTAAAGGTCTTTCCTACAGAGAGTAGGCCACAAATATGTTTAGTTCACTAGTTGAAAGCATATAAACTGGACATAGGTTGGTTTGATTGATTACTAAAACTACTGATTATAACTAAACTAACTAAGAATGAGCCAAAGTTGTCACTCCAGTGGATCAATTCAGACAACAAGAAACAGAATCAGGCAACAAGAGGAGAAAACACTTAAGGCAACAGTATCTTGCCTTCTTAAGATGCATCTCACATAATCTACATCGCTAAGCTTGTATTCATGTCCTTTTCACCACAGGACCCATGCCAATCCTGCTCCCTATCGGGTTACAGTCTGGTCTGACCCAAATATATGTAGGGGTTTTTCCTTATGAGCCTCACCCTACACACGACGGTGCACAGGCTTGGGCTATAAGCCCCAAATCAGAGTTCTCTTGGACTGTCCATAGTGTGGCACACAAGTTAGGGGTGCTCTACCCCAAAGACATGTCATGTGTGTTCTTAGGGTGCTATACAATGAATCTCCTATCGGTCTCATCAAATACAAGGCCTAAATGAGAGTTATCTATCCGTGCACAAACAGATTACTCGTATGAATCACTACGCAAACATGAATCCAACTTTCATCCAAAGCTTAGATCAAATAGAAAATGTGGATTACATCAAAGGAGGGCTTAACTGAGCACTAAGTTCAGAGGATTAGCTCGTGCTTAAGGAAATAAGCTAAGACAACTACAAAAGAAAGCAGATACAAAGCCATAGAAATAGAATGGATCAAGAAGCTCCAAGCTAGTGCAGATTCCTCTTCTTCGAGAGTTTTCTTGTGCCCTCTTGTGATTTCTTCGTATCCAGTGCTTTTTCTTATAGAATGAATCTCTCAATCAGGCATAGGATGAGTTAGTAGTG
Source organism: Pinguicula primuliflora (assembly GCA_025802335.1). NCBI lineage: Eukaryota > Viridiplantae > Streptophyta > Magnoliopsida > Lamiales > Lentibulariaceae > Pinguicula > Pinguicula primuliflora. Next base: position 16,407 of record JAOYMZ010031655.1, on the reverse strand, counting down.
CAATGGCAGATCGACCCTTGCAGTGTATGCTGAGCTGCAACATAATTCAGGGGTTGTTCTGTCATTACGACTGTAGGTTCACTTGTGTGTATTGTTGAGCCTCAAACTACCTCCTTGTGGCCTCAAATGCCGGTAACTTGTGAAGATGACTTGAAGAGTAATGCTCTAGGTATCTTCTGGTGAAAGGGAAGATTCATCCTTGCAGCCAAGTGAGAGATATACTCCGTGCAAGTGGCAGGAGTGTCATTGCACTATGATCCTTACTAAGAATGGTATTTTCCATTGGTAGACGATCTTGGCAGCATTTTCAGCATTACCTTCCTCGCCGAAGTTTTAGCGGAGGTCCTGAACTAGATCCCTGTGAAATTTCAGCTTCGTCCTCATCATGGTTGGGGAGATATGGCCGTTAGAAGGGCTCGGGTGTAATTCACCGATTTTTGCCTGATTTGGGCAAACCTCTTTTTGAAAGGTTTGGGGTATGTGCAGTGAGTTAACTCACTGCATACTATGCAGTACTCAGGTGGCACTGTGGAATTGGTGTGACAGGTGGGCCAGTATTCAATACTTTTGTGCGGATCTGCTGACTGATCAATCCCGTAGTGCCACGAGGGCACTACATAGTATACAATGAGGAGCTCACTATATACTTCCCAATTCTCGTTTTGAAGCCTTCTTGGACCATATCCAGTTTTGTCACATTGGTTCCCCCTTCATGTGTTGACTTGATTTGTATACATTATTTCACAAGAGACCTTCTCACACATCCAGATATATTTTGGACCTTCAAATGTGATGAAATGCATCCGGGTGAAGGTGTTCTTGTGCCTTAGAATTTATTTTGCACAGAATGTCTCCTTTTGCACCAGTTTGCACAGATTGTGCCTCAAACTGCACCAAATCCTGTTTAGAACACATGAACATGAATTTAAGCATAAATCAAGGAAAAATCAGTGATATAAGCCTAGATTTGTAGAAAATTGAATGCATAAATGAGCCTAAAACATGATCAAATCAAGGCTTATCAGTGATCCCTCAACATGCATAAAACACTAAGATAGTTCATACCATTCGATCAAAATGACATAAACAAACATAAAACAAGCACAACCATCATAGAATAGCAAACCAATGATATTAGATGCATAAATATTCGATTCAAAACATTGTAAATTCGGCTAAACTGAGCCTTGAGTCCAGCGAATTTAGCTCATGCTTCTAAAATGAGCTAATACATATGAGAATGAGAGAAAACAGTAAGCCATGATGTCCTTTGAAATCCGTAAGAAGGGAATTCCTCCGCCGGAGCACCAGATTGACCACCTTGTGTTGAATTGCCAATATTGCCTCTCTCGCTGCCTCCAATGTGTGTTGTAGCTAAATGAGAGTCGTTCCAGACTACTAGAGCAATATCCTTGTGAAGTTACAAGACCGCCCTAGCAGTATTCCACGAGTTGTGCTAGCTACAAGGGACTGCTCAATTATTTCACGTGCTTTTACCCACAATGGATAGATTGACTCCAAAGTCCTTCTTCACGACATCAAAAGTCTCTAATGTTGAATAAGACTTGTAGAGGAGTCTTAGGGATTGCTCCTGGTGAAATTACAACATGGCCATCGAAGTAGTTTGATAGATACAAGGGTTGCAAGGTCCGGATTGTCAATGCCTTATTCTTTCACCGAAATGTCCAACATCTTTTGAAGTGGTTGGTGGGCTTTATCCAATTTGGCAAAAACTTGTTTTCTTGTCCCATGTGTGTATATAAACCCTATATCACACGTCCAAATATACAAGTGCACCTATATAACACATTTAAGTACAAAATAAGGTGTAAAACAAGCGATTAAGGCATAATGAAGTGAAAAATACTAATCAAATAAGCTCAAAACGTGGTAAAATATGAGCTTATCAACTACCCCCACAATTGAATGATGCTTGTGCTCAAGCATATGATCAACCTAAGCTACCAGAGATGAAGTCAATAGAGCATGTATGCATGAGATCAATGAAGCATAAGTCTAAGACTAGAATGTATCATGCATAAGAAGATGTGTCTGGTTTGAGGAGTAGCCTGAAGAAGGCAATCAAGTGCACCTAAATGGCTCATATGGACATTCTAATATCAAGGCTATGCACATGTGAGCTCAAATGTATGGGTAAAGTCTTGGGAAAGGCAGTTTAGGGAGAGAAGGGCATCACTACACATTGTCTTGGATCATGTTTCCTTAACAAGTTCTAAGTGTGTCCATTTTAGCCTATCTCCTGCTTTCTTTAGATGTAAATTAAACTCTTCACCAACTTCACACTAACATAGTGCATGAGTTTTTGCACTAATCTCAAGCCAAACCTCAACTCGATCACAATCTTCATGTAGGAACAATGTTTAGGTGAGGGCTCCTCTCTTGATGGAGTTGGAACAAAAATGATGCCCTTTCACTTTTGGCTTAGTGAAAACGTGGTCAGTCTTCTGATGTTCAACTTGACTCAGAGATCATGGTAATCAACTGTTCCTGACCCTTCTTCTTCTTTCAACTTCAAGCATTTCTTCTTGATTTTGTCTTCTTTGTAGCTTGTGCATTGACTCAGCTCTTTTTTTTGTGGCTGAACTCCTTTTGTGGGCTTCCTGGATTTGCTCCAGGTCTCCTTTTGGTTTTGAATGATAGACTTGAGACCTCCTTTGACAAGCAAGGGGGAGTTTTGAACTTAATTTTCTTTTGTTTGTACCCCTTCTTCTTGTTTTTGAGATCTCTATTCCTTCTTTGAATGGTTTTCTTTGTTTTCTAACTTTTTCTATTTCAGCCTTCAATGATTAAGATTGGGATGGCTTCTCACTTTGATTCTAGGGTCAAGACAGGTTCACCACATCAACTCATCCAGATCAGACTAGAAGCTATTTCACTCCCTTTCCTAAATCAAAATTAAGAACACTTAACCTCGAATTACCACTAAGCTCATGCACTCCACCATTCAAACCACTGAAGAGTTCAACTTCACCATCCAAATAGGCATGAATAAGCAGTTTAAGCCACAACCAGTAAGCATGAATAAGTGACATGTATCTATTCTAACATGAGTGAGCTAGCAAGGCAACAAATAGCAAGTGAATCAAACGAAAAATAGGGCCAATTTTGTATCATAAACAAAATGAAGAAAACAACATGAATTAATGATCAGAATCATAATAGCAGCTATGTTAAACCCCACCCCACACTTAGATTTCACTTGCTCTCAAGTGAATACAAAAATCATAATGCTGAAATCATAGAGTTTATGCTCAAGGGGATAAAGAATAACACAACCTGGTATGCTTATGCTTATCTTGAATTGCATGAATGGCTACTCCGGGGGTCTCACCCCACACTTGAATTAAACCCAAGGCTCGCTGAACTGCATTCTTCTCAAAAAGATAGTTAGATAACCTTTAAAAAAAATTAAAATGTAAAGATACTTAGCTTGGGTTGCCTCCCAAGAAGCTCTATGTTTATAGTCCTTAGATAGACTTCTACTTTTTCAATCCTTGAAGTGCACAGCTTCCTTCCTGTGGGCTAAATCTTCGGGTGATGTGTATAACTTCAACCTGTGACCATTCACCTTGAAGATTCTGCCCTCTGGGTGCTTCACTTCCACAACTCCATTAGGAATGACTTGGACCACTTCAAATGGACTAGACTACCTACTCTTCAGCTTCCCTTGAAAGAGTCTGAGCTTTGAGTTGAAGAGTAGAACTTTCTGTCCAGGTAGGAAAGTCATTCTTTGAATGTTCTTGTCATGCCATTGCTTGGTACTCTCTTTGTAGATTCGGGCACTTTCATAGGCATCATGCCTTAGCTCATCCAATTCAAAAAGTTGCAGAAGTCTCTTGGCTCCTACTGCCTCAAAATCCACGTTCAGATGTTTAAGGGCCTAATATGAACGATGTTCTAGCTCCACTGACAGATGACAAACTTTCCCATATACCTATCTGAAAGGAGAGGTGCCAATAGGTTTCTTAAAGGCAGTTCTATATGCCCAAAGCGCATCTGAGAGTCTGGCTGCCCAATCCTTTCTGGAGACACTCACTGTCTTCTCCAAGATCAACTTAATTTCTCTTTTTGAAACTTCTGCCAATTCGTTAATGCGTACAGAGTGTACAAAGTCAACAAGTAGTACCAAGCTAGCAAGCAAGGGTCATTCTACAACATAGAGTAGGTTCACTACATGCTACAATGTTCAACTTACACAAACCAACTGAACATTCATGGGGTTGCGTTTCTAAACTACTAAATAGAATTAAATGAAACTAATTGTGATGGAAAACCAATCAAGTTTAGAACAAATGTTATGAGACACTTGATCCAAATTCACAACAGAAACGGAGATAAAACACAAATGAGAGAAGTAACTTAAGGCTTCAGTATATTGCTTCATCAAGATGTTCAAACATGAATCTAAGTAACAAATGCTTCACTTGCTTCTCATGACCACAGGATTCATGTGTAACTCGCACTATGGTCAAGCTACGAGCTAGTCTACTAGCACAAGGAGAGTTTTGCCTTTCAACCTCACTACCTAATGTGCTAGTGAGCAAGGTTGGGGTCTTTAATTCAATCAAAATCTCAATATGGTCTATCCCTTGGAAATGGCACTACAAGCTACGGGTATCAACCCCAAGGACGGCAACGGGAGTGTTCCTAGTGTCTCGTCTTCCCATATGCTTTCAGTCCCAAGGTAAGATCTAGATATTCAGCCAAAACAACTAAATCTTGAAGGAAACTGTAAGCAGTCATCATAGAAACACATGCTTGTATTAAAGCACACAAGCTCGTAAATGCTCATTTGTTTTGGCTTAAGCAAATGAGCTCGTAAATGCTCGTGTGCGAGCTTGTTTGGTAGCAGTTTGCGAATGGCTTGCGGACCAAGCTCGAACACTATGTTGGTTCATTAAGCTTAACGAGCTGAGTTTGGCTCGTTTGTTAAGCTCGCGAACCGAGCTCGAAAATGCCCCATTCATTCGAGCTCAGTTCGTGTACAACCCTAGTTGAGTTGCATAGAGGAAGAAAGTCCATCAGCTGCAAGTGGAACTTTAAGAAGAAGATGAGACCTGATGAGTACATTGAGCGGTCTAAAGCAAGACTTCTGACAAGCGGACTTACTTAGAAAATGGGGAATTGACTTCTTCAATAATACTTCCCTTATGATGAAGGTTGAAACGATTAGAGTGCAGATTGTATTTACTTCCCTTCATGATCTCTTTATTCATCATATGGTTGTTAAGACTGTGTTTCTAACCCAACCATGAGGATTTGTGATTGCAGGACAAGAAGAAAAGGTATGCCGACTTCAGAAGTTACTCTTTGGACTAAAACAAGCACCTTTGCTGTGGAACCAGAAGTTTAACCCTACCAGCATTAGTGCGGATACTTAGTGAATGCTTCTGATTCCTATGTCTACTTGAAGATGTTCGGGTCAGATTATTGTGTCATATGTCTATATGCTGATGATATGTCGATTTTTAGCAGGAGCGTGGATGTTATAGATGCTACTAAAAATTCTTATCATCTAAGTTTAAGATGAAAGACATAAGAGAGGCATATGTAATTTTTGGGGTGAGGATTGGAAGAATCCCTAATAGGATCACTCTCTGTCAATCACATTACATTGAGATTGTGCTAAAGAAATTTGATCATTATGATGTTTTGCCTGCTTGGTCTCCATATGATTCATAAGTTAATTTGAAGAAAAACTTGAATGTTGCGGTATCACAAAAATATTATGCGAGAGTCATTGGCAGTGTTATGTTCTTTATGAACTATACTCATCCTGACATTCCTTATGTAGTGAGATGGTTAATTTGATACACTCATAGTCCTAGTGATGAGCACTGGACTGTCCTTCATCGTATAATTAGGTATTTGATTTGTACTATGGTTTAGTGCTTACACTAGGTCGTTTCCTTACAATGCTCGAAGGATATTATGATGCTAAATGGGTTGCTAACAATGATGAGGTGAGCTCTACTAGGCCCTGTTTAGTAGACAAGATATAGTGTGATTTCAAAAAATTATCCCACTATATCCTGTATTTAGTAACCAGGACAATTTGAGAAAAAAATTCCCGATTGACCCGGGAAAAAAATGAATTTGGATGGATTAAATTTTCTTTCTAAACCTATGGAATTTGGGGGGATCATTGGTTTTTTTTAGTTAATCCTACACGCCTAAAATCCTATATAATCCTGCATACTAAACGTTGGATATATTTTCCCATCCAACTAAATCTCATCCCACTATATCTCACTCATCCCTGTTACTAAACCTGCCCTGTGGATACATTTTTACTCTTTGTGGAGGTGTCATATCTTGGAAATTTGCACACCAGACCTGTATTGCCCGCTCCAGCATGGAACCAAAACTTATTTCACTTATGTTAGCTGGATAAGAGGCAGAAGGGTTGAGAACTTTACTGGCTGATCTGTCGATGTGGGGGGAAAAGATATCTACTGTGTTTATTCATTGTGATTCACATGCATCTATTAAAGTTGCTATGAATAGTGTCTACAGTAGGAAGAAAAGACACATTCATATTCGGCATGTAATGATTAAGCAACGTAAGAAGAATGAGTACTTTTTTGGAGTTTGTATGATTAGAACGAACCTGATGGATCCATTCACAAAGGAATTGTCAAGGAACTTAGTTCTTTATTCAGCTGAAGGAATATGATTAAATCATGCATGCTAGTAACATTTCTTTTAGTTTATGATGTACCGTTCCTTTGGGATTTTCCGATTTCCTGCTATTATTGATTTATGCATAATGGTTGATTTTTTTATTTTTCATGCGTTGATATTACATTGCATTGTATTATTTTTGGAATATAATGTATTTATCTTTGTTTACTATTCTGGATAGATTCATAACCCATGCATGGGTGGTTCAATCACTTTGTGATGGGTTCAATTTGGTATTGCCGAAAATGAGAAGTAGAGAATCGTAACAGATTCTCCTCGTTTGTGGGGGCATAGGACTAGTAAGGATTTCCATGCATGGATGGTCTTGTTGTCTTGTCGAGGAGTTGGGAGATAGAGAACTAACATGGTGGCTCTTCCTTGCGTGAGATAGAGAGTCATGGATTATAGTTCGATTCTCCCCACATGAGGGGCAGAGTAGGGATCCAGACAACACTTATTTGACCTACCAATGGAGGATGTGGGGGCAGGGAATCGGTGTAGGTGGCTCTACCATGTGTGAGATAGAAAGTCATGTGCTATTTTTCAATTCTCCTCACTTGAAGGGCAGAGGTCAGATGCCAATGATATGTTTATGTAATGTCAATGAGTGTGAGGGTAGAAAATCTTTCTAGCTGTGTCTCTCCTGTATAGAGTAAAGAATCATGGGCTATATTGTGATTCTACCCACTTGAGGGGTAGAGGACAGATTCAGACGGTTCTTTCCATGCGTGGGAGTAGAGAGTCATAGGATACCTTTCGGTCTTGTCAAAGATAGGGTGTAAAGAACCGTATTAGCTCGCTCTCACATTCGTGGGCCAGAGAGTCATGTGTTACATGTTGATCCTATCCATCTGTGGGGGTAGAGAACCGATTGGGTGTAATGTAGGATGAGCTTTAGGCTCTTAATGACTACCTCACATATATGGAGGTGAGTGAATAACCTAAGTGGATGTGAAAGTTGACCACTTTTAATGAAATATATTAATCTTTCTAGAGCATTTATGAGACGAAAGTATGTGCATGGTTTGGGAAATGAATGCACAAAAAATAGTATCATAAATATTGTACACTTAAAGGACTATATACGTGTTGTGATATATTGACACAAGCCCAATGAGCTAAATGAATAGTTCACTCATGAGTTCACTCGCCCACGCAAAAATCATAAACTTGCCTCATAACTTTTCCATTCAAATCGAAAAATATTGATACATAAGTATATGATGCTTTCTTTGCTCAAGGGAAAGACTTTTTGAGTCATTGTGGGGGACTGTAGGATATAATATCTTGAAAAGATTAAAAAAAATGGAAAGCTCCTTATCCCATACAGAAAGTGGAAACAAGATTTGAGTAAGATAAGTACATTTGCCCCTCATTGGGTTTTGTAGTGAGAGAAAGTGGTTTGCACACACATGTGTGCGCAAGTGACACCACCGATGTTTGGCCTGTCTGTTCTAGTCACCCGCCAGCCCCACCCCACCACGATCCGGTTTGGTCATCGCACATATGTGTGCGCGAGCGTGGTTTGGCCGGGCCACTTCACCTCTGAGGCCTATCTTACTTGTAATAATAATAATAATAATCAAACTGGATATAATTTTTGGGTAATTCCTTCGTTGCTGAAGAAGAAATAGTTCGTGGGCTAAAACGTGTTTACGTGTTTCCAGAATATTCAAGAACATTACAGTTTGTGGTTTGATGTGAGACAAACTCTTGGAATCTCGCTAATAAATATGGTCTTGTCTAGGGTTTCAAAACATACTTGTAATTAATATCCACGAAAAATTTCTCTGTGTCTGTTGTTCCCTTCGAGCAATGTTTTACGGGTGTCTCTATCCAACTTTCGACCATGAAGTGCTCATGTGTTCGTAGGTAGTTGTGTTAACCTTCGTGAGCAATCGGCGTTCAGACGATTAGTACCACAATCATTCTGAAATCGCTCTTAAAGTAGCATTCAAAACATAACTTAAAAAAGGAATTCGATAAGTATCCATTTTTTCATAATTTACAAAATTATTCCAACATACCCAATCCCACCACAAATCAAGAATTACGATTCTGGTCGTGGTACTTCTTTCGCAGCTTGTGTTTTTTTATAGGGATGACAATTGCGCCCCACCCGGATCTGGGCGGGTTCGGGTCTGGCATCCGGGACCCAACCCGAACCTGGGGATTTACTTATAGTAATTATTTTTAATTTTTTCCTATTGGTATAAGAGTTAATCCTCAAATTTCAATCAATTTTACCATTATTATTTTTTAAGTGTACACATGGATTTTAATTAATGAATCACAATATTTTTTTGATGTATTTTTTTTAAAAAAATTGCAATTTTGAAGGCATGGGTGAGTAAGTGGGTGGGTCCGGGTTACCCCGCTATTGGGACAGGGTGGGCCCGGGTTCACTTTTTGGGGTGTTTGGGACGGGTCTGGGTCGGCTCCACCCCAGCCGGCCAGCCCCATTGTCATCCCTAGTTGTGGCGACTTTATTGTTGGAATTTTCTAAACTCTAATAAAGGACTGCTTAACATAGGAGATAATCTGGAACGAAATTAATGGCGATGAAGTCACCGAAACATCATCAAAATATGAGACTTTTGATCTTTTATATATAAGCTTTCCAACGGTATGACCGATTCCGGCATCTGACGATGCTAGTATCCGAAATAAAAAAATGTGTTTTTATTTATGTGTTCATTTATATGTGCATTAAACCTATACCAATTTAAAAAGTGGTGGATACAATATTTTCTACTACACATTATCTGGAGAAGTGCTATGGTTACCGAATTTTCGGTAATCTGCCTTTTTCGTCTACTTTGGGTCGCAAAAATAATCGTCATCACTTTTGGAATCTTTGCGTCGAAATCTTTCAAGAATCGATCGTAGATTATGATTTTGGCATTTAGAGAAACAAACTTAAACTTAGTCTTAAACGACATGTCACGAGTTCCGAAAGAAATTTAACCAATTCTTCAAAAACTTCGACGCAAGGATTCCAAATTTTGTTTTGCGACTCAAAATAACCGAAAAAGGCAGATTACCAATAATCGATAACCTTTAGTTGGAAAACTGCAGCATTATACTATTATCTGTTGAGAAATTTTATGGTCCATAACTTTTATCCAGATTAATGAGGATTAGACCAGAATTATAATCATTGTCATTCAATTCACATTATTAATTATCTGTACTTGAATTTTTTTTGATTGTTTGTCCCTCATTATTTGGACACCATACTGTACTGTATACACTTTCAACCTGTTCTCCGTACAGTTTGGGGTCACACATCATCCCAGCAGCTTAAACATTGTTTAGACAGCCTAAACAACGACTTCCGACTCATTTATGGAACATCTATGGAACAGCACAGCAGTAAGAAAGACCCACAAACTCCAGCGCAGACCTATACATACAATACACAGACACAAACTCATCTTCCCCAGTATAATAAACCCTAATTTCATTTTCCCCACCCTTTTTCGCGTCATTTCAATCCCCCAAATACCTCGGCCATAGGACCAACTCAATGCCATTGCTCTACTACTATACCTAACGCAGATGGCTCACACTCACATGTTTACTGAATGTCTAACTCTTCTGTTGTTCATACTTCTTTGCTGCAGCTATGTTTCACCAGCAGAGGAAGAAGTGCGATCACTTATGGAATTCAGGAAGGGAATCAAATCAGACCCATCAAACCGTGTTTTTTCCAGTTGGATTTTTCCTGCAAACGCCTCTGCCTGCCCCGACGACTTCCATGGCATCGTATGTGACGCGCAGACAGACACCGTGGTCGCCATTGCTCTTGACAGACTTGGACTTGTTGGGGACCTCAAATTCGTTACTCTGTTGCCGCTCAGATTCCTCCAGAATCTAACCCTCGCTGGAAATTCGCTAACAGGTCGACTGGTGCCCAAAATGGGACTAATGTCGTCTCTGCAAGTGATTGATCTGTCTGGGAATCAATTTTTCGGCCCCATTCCATCCAGCTTCAATGATCTTTGGGCACTGCATTATGTGAATTTGTCTAACAATAACTTCTCTCAAGGATTTCCTACAGGGATTCGAAACTTACAGCAGTTGAAAGTCTTGGATTTGCATTCAAATGAGCTGAATGGGGACGTACAAGAACTGATTCCCGAACTCAGGAATTTGGAATACTTGGATTTGAGCGGGAATAACTTTTTTGGGACGATGGAATTCAGTATGGAAAATGTGTCTAGTTTGGCTAATACTGTGCAGTATATAAACTTGAGTGGAAATGATTTAGGTGGGAAGATTTGGGATGAGAATGCAATGAGGTTGTTCCGCAACTTAAAGGTTTTCGATTTGGGAGATAACAGTATCAATGGTGAACTTCCAGATATCGAGCAACTGCCAAATCTTCAGGTGCTACGGCTTGGGCGTAATCAGCTTTCAGGGCCTCTACCTATGGGACTCTTGCAGGGTTCTACGCCATTGGTTGAGCTGGATCTCAGTGCCAATGGATTTTCTGGTGAGATGTTGATTTTTTTTCTTTTTTGGGGTTTGTTTTCATATCTACATTCTTTCCTATTTTACTTATTGTTATTTGGGTATCCTCTTGTGTAGTCGTTATGAAGTAGGTTGTTGTACAGTTGCAGGTACTGGACAGGGTTTCTTATTTTTTATTTTTTATTCTCATGCAAGCTTCTTTGTATTATGGATGAATCTGATGCTATATTTGGAAATCTTTAACTAGCTTTGATTTGTTGGTCATTTATTGGGAGATGAGTCGACTACGGAAACAGTGGTAACGGAATCGTGCATGCTTTGAGTTGTCTCCGAACATGAGTGAAATCCATTGGATGTAATGTTAACGCTTCCTGAGAAGGCTTAAATATGACTCTTTTTTAGGCTGATTCCTCAATCTTAAACTATGAGCTCTATTGTTTTTTGATATCGTCAATAATGCAAGTTATTATTGCAATATATACTTGTCATTGTGTTGATTGTGCCTGTGTTGGCAATGATTTGGTTGAATAGGCTGGCCTATTTGTGCTGGATCACATCTACTTATCTGCCAATGCTTTAGACTTAAGGCCTTGTTTTATTTTGTCCACTGTGCATTTCATTTATGAGTAGCTGTGATTCAGTTTTAAGTGGCCTGACACCACGGGGATTCAAGTCAGCAGCCCAGGAAGTGCAGGTTGTTATCCTGATAAAAATTAATCACAATCACATCGATGGTGATTGGCGAATTATTTTTGGAGCATGCCCGTAGTTTCTTAGAACACTCCCTAGGGAGCAAAATCACTATAGTTGGGTCCAAGCTCAATATTTCGTTGCTGCTTACTTTGTGATTCTATCTTCTAAAATGCAGATCAACTAGTTCAAGCGTCTCATGTTTGTTAAGTGTATAATGCTGGGATATTCAAAACTGAATCGCCTGGATATAGAAACGATCTCTCTGGTGATAGTAGTGCTATATTTACTCTTTGTATGTAGGGTAACAGTTTTGACTTTGTACCGTAGTCCGTATGTTGTTCATTCTGAGGATAACTTTGTACTTGCAATGTTCTGTTTTGATTGCTCTTATTTTGCTATTGGTTGATATAGTTACCCTATTGTCCTCTTAATATACTTAACACTGAGGTCAGTGCCCAGAAATTTCTATTTCACCTTCCGTCACTCCTCAATAAGCTCGACAATAGAAAAGACATGTTCTGAATACTGTTACTCAGCTGCTGTTTAGATATATTTCTGGCTTATATCATATCTGTATTAATAACCAAGAGCAGCCAATTTTTTCTTTGGGTTGTAGGGGCATTTTTCTCCATTTGAATTTGTACATCTCGAATTTACTTGTTTGTTTCTGTAAACATGCTCTCTGATGGATTGTGTTTTTGTTTTACATTTTCAGGGGCTATTCCCAATATTAACTCATCCACATTGCTTCGTATCAACCTCTCGTCCAACATATTGTCAGGCTCATTGCCACTATTGTCTGGGAATTGTGAGGTCATTGATCTTAGCCAAAACCTCCTATCAGGTGATATATCTATTCTGTCTGACTGGAATAGCAATCTGGAAATCCTCGATTTGAGCTCTAACGACTTGACTGGAAACATTCCCAATCTGACGCAGTTCCAAAAATTTACTCGGATAAGTTTAAGAAATAATTCCTTAGGGGGAGCACTGCCTTCAATGTTGGGGTCATATCCTAAGCTCAGTACGTTAGACCTTAGCGCCAACATATTTAGTGGTCCGATACCAAGCAGCTTATTTACTTCAATGACAATGACAAATTTGAACTTGTCTGGCAATCATTTGACCGGTTCAATCCCTCTTGAAGGGTCTCGTTCTCAGGAATTTTTGGTTCAGCCGCCTATTCCACCGATGGAATATTTAGATATTTCAGATAATGCCTTGACAGGTGGATTGCCTACTGAGATTGGCAACTGGGGGAGGCTTACATTGCTAAATCTTGCTAGAAATAATCTTTCTGGACCTTTACCCGATGAATTGAGCAAACTTTCTGTTCTGGAGTACCTCGATTTATCACATAACCAGTTCAATGGCCAACTTCCCAGTATGCTACCGTCAAGTCTGCAGGTCTTGGATGTTGCTTACAATAATTTTTCAGGAAATGTTCCTGATAATCTGAAAACTTTTCCTGATTCTTCATTTTGGCCTGGAAATGATGGACTCGAGCACCATCAGTTTCTCCCATCGGGTAATCGCATACCAAGCGAAATTATAGATAGAAATCATCATGGCTCGAGGTCTAGTATCCAAATTGCTATCATTCTTGCATGTGTTGCAACTACTTTGATGCTCGCCTTTCTGCTTTTTGCTTATAACCGAGCACGACTTCAGAATTTTCATATACGACATGGAATCTGTGGTCAGGGTGTTGATAGAGATGCTAAAGTAGGACCATTCGGTCGCCATTCTCATTTTGGTTTCCAGGGCACTCCGGAACAACCTCCATCTTCTTTAAGCTTTTCCAATGATCATCTACTGAGGTCAAACTCGAGGTCATTGTTTGGACCAGTGGAGTCTGGCATGGATATTGTTGAGCATGTATTGTCCGAGGGAGGGTCAGCCGGTGCAGTTCGAGGTCAACAAGATAATAATCCAACATCTGGAAGGAAATCTTCTCCAGGGTCTCCAATAGCATCGTCACCCCACTTAATTGATGCAATAGAGCAGCCGGTTACGTTGGATGTGTATTCACCGGATCGTCTGGCAGGGGAACTGTTTTTCATGGACTCCTCACTCAAATTCACAGCCGAGGAGTTATCTCGTGCTCCAGCAGAAGTACTTGGTAGAAGTAGCCATGGCACTTTATACAAAGCTACCCTAGATAACGGGCGAATGCTGACTGTGAAGTGGCTGAGGGTTGGCTTAGTGAAGAACAAGAAAGATTTTGCAAAGGAACTGAGAAAGATTGGATCTGTTCGACATCCAGATATAGTTCCTTTACGTGCTTATTATTGGGGTCCCAGAGAGCAAGAAAGGCTTATCCTAGCAGATTATGTATTGGGCGATAGCTTGGCTTTACATCTTTATGGTAAGGGCTTATTGCATTGCCATTGGGATCTATGAATCGTCATTTATTTCTTCTTTTTAACCATCATGAAGGTTGTGGTGTTCAGCTTCGAGTGAGTTCATTAATCGGCGAAAGCGTTTAGAAGGAGTAATGCTAGATGTACCGTCAACTTTGACACACTTCATAAACCTCCTTATGTGGCACCCATCACAACCACACGCACAACCACACTCATTTATTAATATGTGGTTATGATGGTTGCCACGTAAGGGGCTTATAAAAGTGTGTCAAAGTTGAGGGTACAAGTAGTATTATTCTTTTAGAAGCCTGTCATTTTTTCATCTTCACTTTTTCCTCCTACATTATTCATGATCAGGAACTATTATTGACTCCTTCAGTAAACGCCCGTGGGTGATTGAAATCGACGTCTCGAAATTTTTTATCACTCATTATTTTTTGTCTAACATTAGTTTGCACACTTTTTGTGCAGAATCAACTCCTAGGAGGCACTCCCCTCTATCCTTCGACCAAAGGTTGAAAGTTTCTGTCAACGTTGCCCGTGCTCTTTTATTCCTTCATGACCGAGGTTTGCCTCATGGAAATCTAAAGCCTACCAACATACTCTTGGCCGGTCCTGATTACAGCATTCAACTCTCTGATTATAGCCTCCACCGTCTGATGACACCCCAAGGCATCGCTGAGCAGATACTCAACCTTGGTGCCCTCGGTTACCGTGCCCCGGAGCTTGCCAGTGCAGCCAAACCTATTCCTTCCCTGAAGGCTGATGTGTACGCATTCGGTGTGATCTTGATGGAACTCTTGACCCGAAGAAGCGCGGGCGACATTATCTCCGGTCAGTCAGGTGCCGTTGATCTTACAGACTGGGTTCGCCTGTGTGATCAAGAAGGACGTGGAATGGATTGTATTGACAGAGATATTGCCGGTGAAGAAAACCCCACGAGAGGCATGAAAGAGATGTTGGATGTTTCATTAAGGTGCATTCGTTCGGTAAATGAAAGGCCGAACATCAGACAGGTTCTCAATGATCTCAGTGCTATATCTGTGTGAAATTTTTGTACATCTACTCTACCTTGGAATTCATTCTTTCCCATGACCTTGTCCATTAGCTTCTTTTGTTGTCCATTTTTTTTTTCATTGTCTTCGGATGTGGGAAGGCTAAACGTAACTATTGTGTTTAGTTCCTCCCCTTCAATTTTTTGTGTGAAGGGATGCTTCATCCATTTATTAATTGCCCCATAATTTAGCGGGGAAATCGTTGTTGTTTCGAGTGCAATGTTTGTGGGGATGATTGGAGCGATCATCTATCCCTTGTGATTACGACCTTACTTGAACAGGATCTGTTCTATAGGCTCGTACATCTGTCTCCCGAAAAATCTATCCCTTGTGATTTTTTTTCCGTTGTTGCGATCATCGCAGATAGTAGCTATTCAGAATCCTTACTTGTGGTGACTGGTGATGTACTTGTCTGCTTGTTATCCGAATATTGTTCGCAAACATTGGAGCAGCACCTGGATTAGTTGCGGTTACCCAAAAGAAAAAGCATCTGAATTAGTTACCCTAGCATAAGAAGTAAAAGAGGGTTGGTCCACTATAAAGTTACAATTACATTTAAAGGTCATGAGTTTAAATTGTTGGGAATTTATCCCATACCGGTTTCATCAAATCGAATTCACAAGTATAAATAAGATTGTCGGCTACAATCAATCACCATAAACTTATGATTTTAATGAGGGTTGCCCATCTTTCTGGTTATATTAGCGCACATGTGCACACGAGACCCGAGCCCAGAAGAGGTCGGGTTCATTTTCTAACATGGTATCGAAGCGGGCGGTCTGAGGCCCGAGAGTATTTTCGGAAAAGTCCGGAGTGAATTGGCACAATGGGTCCATGGGAAGATTGACCAATTTGGGCATTGTTTTAGGAAATAAAATTCTGAGTATTGATCAAATCAAATTCACAAGTATAAATAAGGTTAGAGCCTTGTGTTCACCTAACTTATATAAAATAACTCTAGCATAAGAAAACTCCTCCTTGACCACGTCCTCCATGATAAAGTGGATTTATCATTGACCTATCAGAAGAAGATAAGTCATGTGTAGGTTCTTAGCTCACTTTGCGCCCAGCTTGGAGATTTGGTGTAGATTGCTTCCGTAAAGGGTATATAT